>CM035845.1:165973335-166248042 GCA_020510985.1 Pholidichthys leucotaenia
CCATGGCGACTGCAGCTTAACACTGAAGTTCTCAGACCCAATCCAGGATAACACATTGAAAATCAAACTTAACGGATTTTGGAGGAGTGAAAATCAAAAGACAAAATCATCATGTCTAAAGGAAAACAGAAGAAACTGAAATTCTCCAGGCCAGGACACGTATCGGCCGGAGAATCCGAACTGGAAGATCTCCGTTCAGAAGACGAGGAACTGGTGATAGCTAACAAAAGGGTTAGCCTGAAATCACTATTTGAGGAGCTACGACGATTTCGCCGAGATGTTACGGCCGAATTTCGGGAATTCAGAGAAGAATTGAAAAGGACAAACAGCAGAGTGGACCAGGCCGAGAACCGAATCTTGGAAACAGAGGATCGAATAAAAGTGCTCGAAGATTCTGTGCTAGACCTACGCAAAAGACAAGCAGCTATAGAGGCTAAGCTAACCGACCAAGAAGGAAAACAAAGAAGAGACAACATAAGAATTCATGGTCTGATAGAAGGAACCGAAAATGGTTTTAACTCAATGGCAGAATGCGTGGAATCCTTACTAAGAGAGAAATTGGATATTCCACAAACCACCGACTTGAAGATAGAAAAGGCACATCGTTCATTAGCCGCTAGGCCGGCGGCGGAAGCGCCCCCACGTTCGGTGTTGGTAAGAATTTCCAATTTCAAAATAAAACAAGAGGTTGTAAGACTGGCCTGGCAGAAAAAAGGATTTATGCACCAGGAGAGAAAAGTCTACGTGGAACACGATTACGCCCCGGAGGTCCTTAAAAAGCGCAGGGAATACAATGACGCGAAAAAGGTGTTAAGAGAGAAGAAATTGCGCTTTCAGACACCATTTCCTGCGAAGTTAAGGGTCTTCTACGGCGATGAAACGTGTCTCTATAATTCGGCGGAAGAAGCAACAGCTGACATGGCGAAAAGAGGCCTCCCGGTAACGGTATTTAAACCCGCAGCAGACCCGAGTGAGAAGATCAAAACGCAAACATGGACAACACAAAGACCTTCAAAATCCACGGACCAGCAGCGGGAAACCGAGCACCAGAGCGTCGCGGATAAACTATCCGTTTTCAGGTTGGAATAGCGACCTTTTTTTTTTTTTTTTTTCTCTTGAATCAATCCGCACATCCAACCCCCCTCATACAAGGTAACAAACATTAAAGGAGATGCATATTCAGCATGTGGTAAAACATTTCATGGAACAATCATATTATTTGAAACAAATAAGTCTTTGTAATAAAAAAAAAAAAATCTTGTTAAAATAGAAATGTGACAATAATCCACATGTTCTCCTCATACTAACAAATACTGTTTATGCGTGAATGTTTGATGTGATGGGGGTGGGAGGGTGCACACAATTTCACAGGGTTTAGGCATAAAAGGAAAAAAAAAAAAAAAAAAAAATCATTACAAGTTTGGATTGGGTTCTGAAACTCACGTTAAAAGCATGGGACTACTTTCAGTGGTAAGAGAGGGCCCTCAACACGTAACAGAGTTTGAGGAATTTCCCTCAGGGCCTTCACTCCATCAAGGCTCTTCCAGGGTCTTTAAAAAGACCTCAGCTCAGGAAGTTCTTATGACAGCTTTTTGTTTTAAAGTTTTTTACACTATGTTCTTAATGTTTTTCTTGTTTTTAATGTTCTTTCAGTTTCTGAGTAGCACAAAAGAGGGCCACCACACAGTTATGCTAAACAAAACAACACAATGGAGAAACAGGGTGTAACCAAAATAATTTCATATAATGTAAAAGGAATCCTGAATCCAGTTAAAAGATCCAAGATTCTAGGCAAAATGAAAAAAGACAAAGCAGGAATAATACTTTTACAAGAAACCCACCTAACAGACGTGGAACACAATAAACTCAGTAGACAAGGGTTTAAAATGATCTCTTCATCTTCATATAAATCAGGGAGGAGGAGGGGAGTAGCGACATTGATATCAACCAAAATTACATTTGAAAAAAAATCAGAACACAAAGATAAAGAAGGGAGATACAGTTTGGTAACTGGGCGGCTAGAGGGAGAAGATATCACCCTGCTGAATGTGTATGCTCCCCCAGGGGCTAACTGGAAATTTTATAAAAATGTATTCGACCTAATGATAACTAAAGCTCAAGGTTTAGTGATATGTGGTGGGGACTTCAATCTTAGACTGAATCCATACTGGGATGCTTCTGGTAATTCCCCACATCAAAATAACACCCAAAACAGGAAGACTCGGATGCTACTAAAAGAATTGGGAATCTGTGACGTGTGGAGGGAACTCAACCCCAGTGTAAAAGACTATACATTTTACTCAACTCCACATTCATCTTACTCAAGGATTGACTATTTTTTTATGTTTAATAGAGACATTGGAAGAGTAAAAACATGTAAAATAGGACTGATGGATCTCTCCGACCACAGTCCGATCTACACGGACTTAAATATCCAAAAATACACAAATAATACATTTTCTTGGAGGTTAAATTCAAATGTCCTGAAAGGACCATTGAAAGATGAATTGGAATCAGATATTCTCAGATATTTGGAAGATAACGATAATGGAGAAGTATCCCCTTTAATACTGTGGGATGCATGTAAAGCTGTAATAAGAGTAAAGATTATTGCAAAACTGGCAACCCAAAAGAAACTAAGACAAGAAAAACTATCCACATTAGAGTCAGAACTTAGGAACCTAGAAAAAGAACACAAAGGCAACACTCATTCTACTGACTCGCTCAAGATTAAGGAAATTAAAAACCAAATAAATGAGATCTACACAATAGAAATCCAGAAGAAACTTACATTTCTGAAACAAAAATACTATGAAGCAGGCAGTAAATCGGCAAAATTGCTAGCCTATAAATTGAGGAAACATCAAACAGAAAGAGCAATCTACAAAATCAGAGACCCAGTATCAAAGGAAATAAAATTCAGAATTCAGGATATTCTTAAAAACTTCGAGAATTACTATAAGAACTTATACTCCCACAAAAAACATAAAAACGCATCCGAGGCATTCCTAAACACATTAAACCTTCCCCAACTTACGGAGTCACAAAATAAAACACTACTGTCAGAAATACATCCTAAAGAATTGGAAAAAGCAATTATGAAACTTAAAGCTAACAAATCCCCAGGAGCTGATGGCTATACAGCAGAGTGGTACAAAACCTTTAAACAGCAACTATCTCCTCTCCTCCTGAAAACATTTAATTATGTCCTCCACACAGGGGAAATCCCCCCCTCCTGGAGAGAAGGGGTCATTGCAGTTATACCTAAACCTGAAAAGGATAAACTAGAGTGCTCCAACTACAGACCAATCAGTGTACTAAATCAGGACTATAAGCTTTTTACCATTATCCTTGCCAAAAGGTTAGAAAATATACTGACAGACCTAATTCATTTAGACCAAACAGGTTTTATAAGACAAAGACAGACACAAGACAACATTCGACGCACTTTACACATAATTCATCATATAAAAAAATATAACTTAAATGCAGTCATATTGGGATTAGATGCTGAAAAAGCATTCGATTCGGTTGACTGGTCTTTTCTATATAGAATCTTATCCAGTTTCAATTTTCATAACAACTTCATTAGAACTATACAGGCATTATATAAAAAACCAACAGCTAAAATAAGGATTAACGGTAATTTATCATCATCTTTTGAACTGGAAAGAGGATGTCGTCAGGGCTGCCCCCTGTCTCCACTGCTCTTTGCAATCTTCATAGAACCTCTGAGCCAATGGATAAGACAAAACCAAAAAATTCAAGGTATTACACTTGGTCAGAAGGAACATAAAATAGCACTCTTTGCTGATGACATTTTAATATACCTAGGGCAGCCGGACACTTCTTTACCAGAACTAACCTCAGTTTTTTCAGAGTATGGAGATTTATCGGGGTACAAATTAAATATGCATAGAACCCAAGTTTTAACATTCAACTATGACCCAAATCATTATTCACTAAGCAAACTCAAAACTAACTGGGAGTCGGAATCTATGAAATATCTGGGGGTCAATATCCCGAAACAACTCAACAAAATTATATCACTAAACTATGATCCACTGGTGACAAAAATAAAATCTGACCTAGCAAGATGGAATATGATACCATTCTTGGGTACTGCACAAAGAATTGAAGCAGTCAAAATGAATATACTTCCACGTCTTCTATACCTTTTCCAAACAATACCGGTAGAACCTCCCAAAAAAACATGGCAGGAGCTGGACAGAAGGATCTCAAGATTCATATGGCAGGGCAAGAGACCTAGAATCAGATATAGAACCCTACAGCTAAACAAAGACAAAGGTGGGCTCGCGCTGCCAAATATCAGGGACTACTTTAAAGCCGCACAAATTAAAACTTTAGTAGAGATATGTAACCCAGTCTACACTGCACAATGGAAGGAGATCGAATGCCAAATAACAAGTGACATCCCCCTACAGGCGATAATAGGGAACAATGTCTTACCTAAGCTTTTGAATAACACTAACCCGTGGATAGAGACCCCGCTAAAAATTTGGTTTAAGATAGTCAGAGAGAATCAAACTAAAGAGCCCTATCGACTTCTGCAATGGATCGCCTATGATCAGGACTTTACTCCTAATAAAACAGACACCAGATTTAAAAAGTGGAAGGAGAAAGGGCTGATAAAATATTACGATTTTTTTAAAGGGCAAATCTTAAGAAGTTTTGAAGATTTGAAAAAACAAGGCCTAATAAATCAAGACCTTTACAGGTTCTTCCAGCTTAGACACCACATAAACAATATACTTAAAAAGGAGGTTTTGGAAAGGGCCCAGTCAGGTGTTCTGAAGGTCTTCTTAATGGCATATAAAGGGATCCCAGGGATCAGATACATTTCTAAAATATACCAAGGTCTTCAAGACTTAAAAGGAGACAACACATCTTATATAAAAGAGAGATGGGAAAAAGAGGGGAATTTCACTTTACAACTGGAAATATGGGAAAAGCTAAATAAACAGCAATGGAAAAGTACCTCATCCCTGCAGTGGAGAGAATTTGGATGGAAAAACTTGGCAAGATTTTTCAGAACACCTGCACAAAACAAATTTACCCATAAGGGATTGAACTGTTGGCGCTTGTGTGGTGAAAAGACTGCAAATCATTTTCATGTGTTTTGGTCATGCCCAGTTATCCACCAATATTGGACCAAGGTACAGACAATATTGGGGAAAATATTCAAAATTACAGTTCCCTTTTCTTTTGTAACTTTGTATTTGGGTTTACTACCGGACTCACTGGAAAGACGAGGAGAAAAATACTTATTCAATGTTTTAATATTGGCAAGCAAAAAAGCTCTAACTAAAAAATGGATGTTGAAGGACTGTCCTACACCTGAAGATTGGACTAACGTGATCCAAGACATTTACTCGATGGAAAAGTTGACATTCGCACTGAGACAGGGCATGGATGTGTTCATGAACTTTTGGCAACCCTGGACCGCATATGTGTCTTCCATTAGATCTAATCTTTGACAAATACCATTTCAATAATGGTTCCGCTCTTTGTTCCAACACTACTCAGATGCTCTTTTATCTTTATTTACTTACTTTTTCTTTTTGTTTGTTTTTTACTGGTTTGTTTGGTTGTTTTTTGTTATTTGTTTCTTGTTTTTTTTCTCTTTAATTTCACTTTTTCTTTCACTTTAAAAAAAAAAAAAAAAAGGGGTGTTGTAAGAATTAATCTTCCAATGTTGTCAGATATCAGAAAATAAGGGAACATGTGATGAAAATGTAAACACTGCATTGCTGTAACAACCTGTATACCCTTTACAAAAACTTAAATAAAAAAAAAAAAAAAGACAAAGGGGGAATATGTGATGAAAATGTAAACAATGCAATGCTGTAATGACATGTATACCCTTTACAAAAACTTAAAAAAAAAAAAATACAGTGGTGTGACTAAGTGTTTTCCCCCTTCCTGATTTCTCTTTTTTTTTTTGTTTGTCACACTTAAATGATTCAGATCATCAAACTAATTTAAATATTAGACAAAGATAACACAAGTAAACACAAAATGCAGTTTTAAATGAAGGTGTGTATTATTAAGGGAAGAAAAATCCAAACCTACATGGCCCTGTGTGAAAAAGTGATTGGCCCCTAAACCTAATAACTGGTTGGGCCACCCTCGGCAGCAACAACTGCAATCAAGTGTTTGCGATAACTGGCAATGAGTCTTTTACAGTGCTGTGGAGGAATTTTGGCCCACTCATCTTTGCAGAATTGTTGTAATTCAGCCACATTGGACGGTTTTCGAGCAGGAACCACATTTTTAAGTTCATGCCACAGCATCTTAATCGGATTCAGGTCAGGACTTTGACTAGGCCACTCCAAAGTCTTCATTTTGCTTTTCTGAAGCCATTCAGACGTGGACCTGCTGGTGTGTTTTGGATCATTGTCCTGCTGCAGAACCCAAGTCCACTTCAGCTTCAGGTCACCAACAGATGGCTGGACATTCTCCTTCAGGATTTTTGGTAGACAGCAGAATTCATGGTTCCATTTACCACAGCAAGTCTTCAAGGTCCTGAAGCCACAAAACAGCCCCAGACCATCACACTACCACCACCATATTTTACTTTTGGTATGATGTTCCTTTTCTGAAATGCTGTGTTACTTTTACGCCAGATGTAATGGGACATACACCTTCCAAAAAGTTCAGCTTTTGTCTCATCAGTCCACAGAGTATTTTCCCAAATGTCTTGGGGATCATTAAGATGTTTTCTGGCAAAACTGAGACGAGCCTTTATCTTCTTTTTGCTCAGCAGTGGTTTTCGTCTTGGAACTCTGCCATGCAGGCCATTTTTTCCCAGTCTCTTTCTTATGGTGGACTCATGAACACTGACCTTAACTGAGGCGAGGTCTGCAGTTCTTTGGATGTTGTTGTGGGGTCTTTTGTGACCTCTTGGATAAGTCGTCGCTGTGCTCTTGGGGTAATTTTGGTCGGCCGACCACTCCTGGGAAGGTTCACCACTGTTCCATGTTTTCGCCATTTGTGGATAATGGCTCTCACTGTGGTTCGCTGGAGCCCCAAAGCTTTAGAAATGGCTTTCTAACTTTTTCCAGACTGATAGATCTCAATTACTTTCTTTCTCATTTGTTCCTGAATTTCTTTGGATCGCAGCATGATGTCTAGCTTTTGAGGATCTTTTGGTCTACTTCACTTTGTCAGGTAGGCCCTATTTAAGTGATTTCTTGATTGAGAACAGGTGGCAGTAATCAGGCCTAGGTGTGGCTAGAGAAATTGAACTCAGCTTTCCAAATATGTGATAAACCACAGTTAATTTATGTTTTAACGGGGGGGAGGGGTCACTTTTTCCATACAGCCCGTGTAGGTTTGGATTATTTTTTTTTACCATTAATAATAAACACCTTCATTTAAAAACTGCATTTTGTGTTTACTTGTGTTATCTTTGTCTAATATTTAAATTTGTTTGATGATCTGAAACATTTAAGTGTGCCAAACACACACAAAAAAAAGAGAACTCAGGAAGGGGGTAAATACTTTTTCACATCACTGTATGTTTAATGAGAAAAATGTTGACGTGCTCAATACTTATTTTCCCTGGTGTGTACTGTATATCCCTTTTATAAAGAGATTTAGTTTTCTTTTTTTTTATCCTAAAAAATGGTTATTAACAACCATCTTGTCTCAAATATTATATCTTTGACATAGAGTTCTAGACCGTCATAGACCGGAGTCTCCAAACACTGCGGAGGGAGGGAGATTTCTATAGAATATCGAGCAATTTTAAAAGGTGTTTATTTTATGTTTTAATGGGTCGGTTTTTGTTCATTTATTGCTCCCCTATACCAATCCAGTCATTTTGTCTTGATCAAATCCAATAATGATACTAAATATCAGATCAGCCCATCTCCATTTAATACCAAACCTGTGCCGAAGTGTTTCAGTCTGATACATCTCTCCGCTACGGCGCATCGGGGTTGAACGATATCCCTCTGGACGTGGCCGCCCAAATGCACTCTCTAAAGGCAGTATGGTCTTGAGAAATCCAGCCTCTGTAACACTCATTCACAACCAATCTTCTACAGGTGCATCTCAAAAAACTAGAATATCATGAAAAAGTTCAAGATTTTTTGTCACTCATTTCAGAAAGTGAAACCCATACTGTATATTATATAGATTCATTATACAGAGAGTGATATATTCCAAGTGTTTATTTGTATTAATTTTGATGATCATGGCTTACAGCCCATGAAAAACCCAAATTCAGTTTCTCAAAAAATTAGAATATTACATAAAATTAATTTTAAAAAATATTTTAAAATAGCTGTTTTTTGGGGGGCAGCACGGTGGAGCAGTGGCTAGCACAGTGGCAGCACAACAAGAAGGTCATGGAATCGATTCCACCCTTGACCATCGTGGGTTCGATCCCACCCCCAGACCATCAGTGACCCTTCTGTGCGGAGTTTGCATGTTCTCCCCGTGTCTGCGTGGGTTTACTCCGGGTACTCCGGTTTCCTCCCACATGCCAAAAACATGCAGGTGAGGTTAATTGGCATCAAACTGGGGATTCTAAATTGTCCTCAGGTATGATTGTGAGAGTGAATGGTTGTCTGTCTCTCTGTGTTGGCCCTGCGATGGACTGGCAATCTGTCCAGGGTGTACCCTGCCTCTCGCCCAAAGATGCTGGGATAGGCTCCAGCCCCCCCCCATGACCCGAAAAGGATTAAGCGGTAGAAGATGGATGGATAGTTTTTAAACAGAAATGTTGGCCGACTGAAAAGTATGTCCATGTACACACAATACTTAGTCAGGCTCCTTTTGGATTAATTACTGTATCAATGTGGTGTGGCATGAAGGTGATCAGCCTGTGGCACAGCTGAGGTGTTATGAAGGTCCAGGTTGCTCATGGTTCCTCATAAAAGGACATGGTTCCTCAAATCATCACTGACTGTGGAAACTTCACACTAAACCTCAAGCAACTTAGATTCTGTGCCTCTCCACTCTTTCTCCAGACTGGGACTTTGATTTACAAATGAAATGCAAAAGTTACTTTTATCTGGACACAGGTCATCTGCTGGTGTTTGTCAACTGTGTTTTATCAAGACCAAAGTCACCGCAGTCGTCTACCAGGAAATTTTAGAGCACTTCCTGCTTCCCTCTGCTGATAAGCTTTATGGAGAAGCTGATTTCATTTTCCAGCAGGACTTGATACCCCCCCACACTGCCAAAAGTATCAAAACCTGGTATAATTACCATGGCATCACTGTGTTTGATTGGCCAACAAACTCTCCTGACCTAAACCCCATAGAGAATCTATGGAGTATTGTCAAGAGGAAGATGAGAGACACCAGACCCAACAATGTAGACGAGCTGAAGGTCACTATCAAAGCAACCTGGGCCTTCATAACACCTCAGCAGTGCCACAGGCTGATCACCTCCATGCCACGCCACATTGACACAGTAATTAATCCAAAAGGAGCCCTGACCAAGTATTGAGTGTGTACATGGACATACTTTTCAGTTGGCCAACATTTCTATTAAAAAAATATTTTTAAAATTAATTTTATGTAATATTCTAATTTTCTGAGAAACTGAATTTGGGGTTTTCATGGGCTATAAGCCATAATCATCAAAATTAAAATAAATAAACACTTGAAATATATCACACACTGTGTAATGAATCTACAGTGGGGAAAAAAAGTATTTAGTCAGCCACCAATTGTGCAAGTTCTCCCACTTAAAAGATGAGAGAGGTCTCCAATTTTCATCATAGGTATACCTCAACTATGAGAGACAAAATGAGGGGAAAAAAATCCAGAAAATCACATTGAAGGATTTTTAATGAATTAATTGGTAAATTCCTTGGTAAAATAAGTATTTGGTCACCTACAAACAAGCAAGATTTCTGGCTCTCACAGACCTGTAACTTCTTCTTTAAGAGGCTCCTCTGTCCTCCACTCGTTACCTGTATTAATGGTACCTGTTTTTTTTTTTTTTTGTTTTTTTTGTTACTTATTTGTACCCGTAGGTAGACTTGGTTTGCAGTCTGGTGACAAGTCACTGGCTGCTGGTCGCTGCGTGCGCGAGCGCCCTAAACCTACATGTTTTTGGTGTGCGGGAGGAAACCAGAGAAATCCCGGAGTAAACCCGCGCAACACGGGGAGAACATGCAAACTCCACACAGCTCACTGTTGGTCGGGGGCTGGGATCGAACCCACGATCTCATGATCCCCGCGATCCCCCGGCCGAGGGTAAAACTGTGCTGCCACAGTGCTAAACCACTGCGCCACCGTGCAGCCCTGTTTGAACTCTTTATCAGTATAAAAGACACCTGTCCACAACCTCAAACAGTCAGACTCCAAACTCCACTATGGCCAAGACCAAAGAGCTGTCAAAGGACACCAGAAACAAAACTGTAGACCTGCATCAGGCTGGGAAGACTGAATCTGCAATAGGTAAGCAGCTTGGTGTGAAGAAATCAACTGTGGGAGCAATTATTAGAAAATGGAAAACATACAAGACCACTGATAATCTCCCTCGATCTGGGGGCTCCACGCAAGATCTCACCCCGTGGGGTCAAAATGATCACGAGAACAGTCAGCAAAAATCCCAGAACCACACGGGGGCACCTAGTGAATGACCTGCAGAGCTGGGACCAAAGTAACAAAGGCTACCATCAGTAACACACTACGCCGCCAGGGACTCAAATCCTGCAGTGCCAGACGTGTCCCCCTCCTTAAGCCCGTACATGTCCAGGCCCGTCTGAAGTTTGCTAGAGAGCATTTAGATGATCCAGAAGAGGATTGGGAGAATGTCATATGGTCAGATGAAACCAAAATAGAACTTTATTGTAAAAACCCAACTTGTCATGTTTGGAGGAGAAAGAACACCATACCTACTGTGAAGCATGGGGGTGGAAACATGATGCTTTGGGGCTGTTTTTCTGCAAAGGGACCAGGACGACTGATCCGTGTAAAGGAAAGAATGAATGGGGCCATGTATCGTGAGATTTTGAGTGAAAACCTCCTTCCATCAGCAAGGGCATTGAAGATGAAACGTGGCTGGGTCTTTCAGAATCAACTTTATTGCCAAGTATGCTTACACATACAAGGAATTTTACTTATCACTAAGGTGCGCTCGTGTTAAGCGCTCCCTAATGACGCGGCAGCCATACAGGCGCCTCATACAGTGGGGGGTAAAGAGGGGGAGGGGGAGGGGGTGACACATTGGGCAGAGAGAAAAAACATAGTTATCAAAATATAGCTCGAGTGAGCAAGATTGTGATCACATAGAAAAAACCCCTCTAATTGCACACTTAGCAGACAATACAGATCCACACATTAACAAAGCAAGAGAGAGACCAGTGTGTGTATGTCAGTCATGTGATATCAGTGTGAATGTAGTGTGTGAAGTATCAGTTACTGGTGGACAACAAAAATCCTCTACTAGGCAACGGCTAGATGTTACGTCCTTGGTGTTCAAAAACGTAGATAACATGTCCACAGAGTTCATCTCTCTTCGGTGCATGCCAGATGGTAAAATTCCATGTTAGTCACATGACGCTGTCCTTGGAGAGTTCAGATTGCTGCACATCAGCAATTGTTTGGGTTAGAGAGAAGCCAAAACTCCCTTCTGCTTTATCTCTTCTCCTGGAGGAATGAGTTCTCCCAAGGACGCCGAATCAAGGCCTGATGAGCACAGTTCACTTAGAGCATAGAATTTTCATCTCTCATGCGATTCTGTGCATCACAATTTAACATTCACAGGCTTTAAAATCATTCCCTGGAGAGCACCCAGCGACTCTGAGATGTTTCCCACCTTCTGCATTTGCCGCTATCAGTGCTCTCCCCATCTGGTCGAATTGTTGAAGGAGCTTTGCCGGGTCCGCATTTTGATTAGCTCTTTTCAACTTCTTTAACTTCCGATACACCAGGAAAACTCCAAAGCCAAACAGCAGAAATTCAATTCAATTCAACTTTATTTATATAGCGCCATTTCACAACAACAGTCATCTCATAGCACTATCAACTGTAGGGGGAACCCCCACAGTTGCAGAAAGACATCAGGCAAGAAATCCTGTGATCATGAAGCCAAACAGGTAGATGTCTTCCACATCCTCAATCGAATCACACAGACACATGAGTTTCCAATTGTCCCATGAGTCTCTCACACACCTGGGCTCCCCCGGGCCCGATTTTCTGTTTGAAAAAGTGGTGTCAATTGCATTTAAAGCCCAGCTCAATTCCATAATTTTCCGTTTGGATTGAGATCAGTGAGAAGGAGAGCGAGACACAGACAGGACACAGCAAGCTGGGATCAGTCAAGGGAGGCAGAGGAGGAGAGGAGAAGAAATGCGTCTGCTCTCTCTGAAAGCCGGAAGAAGTCTTTCAGCATGACAATGATCCCAAACACACCGCCCGGGCAACGAAGGAGTGGCTTTGCAAGAAGCATTTCAAGGTCCTGGAGTGGTCTAGCCAGTCTCCAGATCTCAACCCCATAGAAAATCTTTGGAGGGAGTTGAAAGTCCGTGTTGCCCAGCAACAGCCCCAAAACATCACTGCTCTAGAGGAGATCTGCATGGAGGAATGGGCCAAAATACCAGCAACAGTGTGTGAAAACCTTGTGAAGACTTACAGAAAACGTTTGACCTCTGTCATTGCCAACAAAGGGTATATAACAAAGTATTGAGATGAACTTTTGTTATTGACCAAATACTTATTTTACCGAGGAATTTACCAATTAATTCATAAAAATCCTTCAATGTGATTTTCTGGATTTTTTTTTTTTCTCATTTTGTCTCTCATAGTTGAGGTATGCCTATGATGAAAATTGGAGACCTCTCTCATCTTTTAAGTGGGAGAACTTGCACAATTGGTGGTTGACTAAATACTTTTTTGCCCCACTGTATACAATATATGGGTTTCACTTTCTGAAATGTATGTCGCTTTCCCAGAGCCTTCTTGGTCTGCCTCTGCTTCTCTTGCCATTGATCTTGCCTTCCAGAACTGTTTTCTCTAGTGTCTCATGTCTTTTGACGGGACCAAAGTATGACAGCTTTTGCCCAATACGTCTAAAGCGTAATTAAACATTTGGATTGTGTGAGTGCTAGGTGATTACCTTGCCCAGAGCTTCTTTCAGCTGTTTCTCAGCGTTTGCCTGTTTCACATTTGCTTCTCTCACCATTTTGTGGGCTTCCTGAAAAAGACAATATGATAATTTTTTAAGATTTTGGTATTTGCCCAAGCATAAAAGATACTGCAGGAAAATATTAGTGCTAAGTTTGAAAATAAACTCTATAATTTAAAAAAAAAAAAAAAAAAAGCTCTGCCTGTTTGGCTACTGAAAGCTTCAGCTTCTTTACAGAGCTCACAGAAATCCACACAGACACAAAGATACTCCCAACACTTTCTGGGAGAAAAGACAAGAACAAGGAGGATGAATGTGTAAATAAAAGGAGTAAAATATTTTGATAACTACCTGAAAAACAGAAAGGTTTATGTGTTGATTTTTATAGAGAAGCACTGACATTTGAGAGTTTCTAACCTAAGGTTATTTGGGTTTGAAGAGCGGGTTTTAGGCCCCCCTCATAGAAGAAAAGGAGTGGGTTAGAGGCCCCCCTGATAAAAGGAGTTTCAGGCTCCTTAAAGGGACTGACAAAACCTAAGGCTGTTATGATTAGTCAAAACACTGTCCGTGGTTTTTTTTTTCTTTTCACGTATAAAAAATAAACCTAACGGAAAGGAGGTTCGAGGCCTTGTAATGTATACGTTCCTTTTGCACCTTGCTGTAATGCTTCAATGTTTTTATGTGAAGCACTTTGAATCGTCTTGTACACGAAATATGCTATACAAATAAACTTGCCTTGCCTTTCTCGTTTACTACCACCAAAGAGACTATTAAATCAATATGCATTTTTTGAGGAGGCTAAAGGAAAAGAATATGCTTTCACTTTGAAGCATGAGTGAAAGCCAAGTTAAAAGTTCTTCAAAAACCCTCCCAACACATTGCTTTGGAGTCATCATGCTTTGGTGCTTTTGATTTCTGCCTGACTGCTGCCACAGGTGGGAAGGAAACAGGAAGAAGGAAGCAAACAAGACACGAGGATGGACAGGTGGATGGGTGGCAAACCAACCTGGAAGAGACTGGCGGTGAGCTCCTCCAGCTCCTGTCCGAGCTGATCTCTGACTTTAGACAACCTCTCACACTCCTCATCCTTTAACAGCAACTCCTTTCACACATACACGTCAAAAAAATGAACAAATGAATATAAAATCATAGCATGGCAACGAAAAAATGAAGAAATAAACATTAGCAAAAAATAACTTAAAAGATGCATTTAAATAAATTGGGGGGGGGAACTGTCAGTCTAAGTCACAGGTGTCAAACTCATTCCATGGAGGGCCAAGACCCTGCAGGTTTTACCTCCACCCAGTGTCTTCAACAGGTGATTTCTCTGAATTTCTTCCCACTGATTGCTGATCAGTGAAAACACCTGCTAAAGAGACTGGATGGAAGTAAAACCTGCAGGGTCTTGGCCCTCCATGGAATGAGTTTGACACCCCTGGTCTAAGTAATGAATACTGGATGGATGCTGTGACATCACATAAACACACCCACAGACACTCACATTTATACATAAATTAAGATTCTTTCACTTTAAAACTAGTGTACATGTGTGTGTGTGTGTTCAGTCTAGCATTTTGTGTCTCCTACCCTCTGAGCTTTAGCCAGCTCCTCCTTCAGCCTCTCGTATCCTTTCTCTCTGACCTCCATTACCGATGGGCTGCGCAGCCGCGACAGGCTGTCACTCAAAGCGCTGCACTCATCCCCATCCTCCACAGACAGGGAGTTTCCCTCTGCTGACTCCACCTCCAGGCCAGGCACACTTATCAGAAAAAAGCAGTGTTTCATGGGATACAGATACAGTTGATTATTTGGTTTATAGGTTATGTACACCTTTTACTACCTTCCATTGTGGCTGTGCCGCGGTGTGGAGTAAACCGGCTGTGTGGGGAGCTGGTCGGCCCGCAGTGAGGTGGGGAGGCCAGGAGGGGGCGCTCCTAAAGAGTGGGTGCGGTATAGGGAGGTGGGTGGGGCACTTTGTCTGGTGGGGGGATGCTGCTCTGCCTGATTCTAAAAGTTAACAAAGGGATGCAATAATGAGATTAAGATTTTATTTTGTTAGTACACACAGTGTTTGAAAGTTAGTGCAAAAAAATAAATAAAAATAACAAAATTAAATAAATTTTAATATATAGAAATAAACACTGGCGCACACACACACACACAGTGGTGGTGCATGTACGTTCAGGTGTTGTACTTTTCAAATTAAAATGGTCAAATTCAAATGATTTTCTGGAACCGAAAGAGAGAGGACACCCTCCACCTGATAACATCTACCAGCAGAAATATGCCTTTAAAAACATGTTGGACTAGTGTATAAGCACCAAGACTGTCAGGAATCTTGACTGTGACAAATGTATGCACTTCCTAACCTGTATGGGGAAGCAAAATGTCCTTTGAATTACCTGAAGGTCAGGTGTGGTGGGCGAGGCCAAGTTCACCTCATGGAACCCCTCCAGAGTCTCAGCATTGTTCTGACTGCTGCTGCAGGCCATAGCAGCTTCTCTTAGACATCATACACACTGTGGACACAGCACACATGGCTGTAAGTGAGGCTGTCTATTAGCCCTTTTTTGTGGGCCCATTATAAAATATGCACTGCAGTGAGAGCTGTTTACAGTCTCATTTTAGCTCAGAATACAGACAGAATCAATGACAAACAGCAAGAGGTGCAAAAACTTCACACGTTTGCTAGTTAATAATCACCGATTTGCATTTTTCATCAATTAGATGTTTCTAGTTGAAAAGTTTATCATCAACCATCTGAAACACTTTCCATGAACTCTCTTTTAAATTACTTTACAAGGTGCAAAAAAATATATTTATGCATTTTCAGTGTGTGTCTGTGGTGACTGACAGGTCGTGATGCCGCGTATTATCCAGTCAGCACGGTTCTGGTGCTGTGTATTATCCAATCAGCATGGTCGTGATGCCGCGCATTATCCAATCAGCATGGAGTCAATACAAAACCCCACCCACACTTCTTGAAGCCAGGGCATGAAGAGACACAGGGCGATGACTAAACTTTTATTGATAAAAATGACATATTTTGACTGAGCGACTCCATACCCGGGAATGCACACCCTCGTAACCTCAGCAAAACATGTATAAAACCTTAGGTCAGTCTGACAAACTGTTGAAAAGATATGCATGAGACAGACACACAGTATTTCAATACCTAAATACTGAAAATGAATGGGACATCCAATATTAGCGACTGTTTCAGATGTCTTATTTGTTTGTCAGATCGCTTATTTGTGTGATTTTTTTATCACTTTTGTGCACTTTTACGCACTTTGGGGAATGGGAGTTGTTCAGTCATCATTACAATTATTTTAGTTTATATCACTGTTCAGTGATAGAGTTCAGTGTAATACTGAATTTCTTCTGTGTATCGTCAATAAACTCATGCACTATAACAGGACACGTTAACAAATATTTGAGACCCATTGGCCATGTTTACATGCACACAAATAAACCAGTTATGATTGGATTTTTAGAGTTATCTGATTATTCAAGTAGCCATATAAACAGAATAGCCCGATAAGGGCCACGCAACTGGGGTCATTAACTCAAGTGGTTTACCCTCCAATAATCCAGTTATTCAGTGCATGTAAACACGAGAAAACTGATTATTGCCATTACTGGTTTAATCCCAGTATTCGGTTTATTACCTCCGCCAAGGAGGTTATGTTTTCATTGGCGTTGGTTTGTCTGTCTGTTTGTTAGCAAGATAACTCAAAAAGTTATGGACGGATTTTCATCAAAATTTTCACAGATTGTCAGAAATGGGGTATCCTACAGATGATTAGATTTTGGTGGTGATCCGGATCACCGTCCAGAAGAAAACCGCCATTACGGAAAATGCGATTTTCGTCAATAACTACTGAACCACTGATCCTATCATTGTGAATCCAATTGCTAGTCATATGTTTTCATGGTCAAGGAATCTGAAAATGTACACACAAACACTGTATGGGGGGAACTGTGGCACTTGGCGGAGGTCTGCGCTCTCCGAGTGCTTTTCTAGTTGTGACCATGTAACCGGGGTCATTGTAGTGCATCATTTTATACTTTAGCAATATTTTGTTATTAAAAGATTTTTTAATTCTTTAATACAAAGATTGAGGCGGTGCTTATATTGTCGCGCTGGGGCGATACTGAGGCCAAGTAATGATCTGAACCTTGACAGCATTACTGGCAAAGACTAACAAATGTGAGTGCCGCGGCTCTATGGTAAGCGTTTGTTTTTTATTGATGCGAGAAGATTATTTATTATTATTCTGCCTAAACGATTGCATTTTTGACCCTCTAAACGTTAACCAAAATGCAATTTTTTTTTCGCACACACCTCAGACCCGGTGAAAAATTTTATCAACTGGAAAAAATATGTGCTGAAAATTTTTTTGACGTATCCGGCATATGGTTGATACATCCTGCATTTGTTGAGCAAAGGTTGTAGGGCCTTTCCCCCCATTTTTTTTTTTTACCTTTGCAGTCTGTACCATCAGCTGTCCAGTGCTGTTCTGATAGATATGCCAAAATGCCAGAACACCAGAGGAGGTGGATCCAATCAGCTGATCGCCCAAACCACAGAGCTCAGCTGTTTTTCAGGATAAATCAGCCTCAGGGCAAAAGAACACTCCATGCATTATCTTTTTTTTCCACTTGATTGAAAATAACTTTTTTTTTTTTTTTTAAATCGCCATCAGTTAGCGTGCCTTTGAGCCAGGTCGCGTCTGGCCGCTGCTTCTCCCAGCATGTTCTGTGTTGATTTGTCAGACCCGGTCCCTGCTGATGCTCTGACCTGTCTGCTCGCGCACCTCATGTTCTCCACATATGCCGAATTATCCTTTAGACCTACACAATCATGGCAACTTTACGATATAATATTTTTAAGCATTAAATCTCCAGTACTATGTTTTTCTAGTCAAATTTGATGCTTTTCACTTCTTTGTTTTGTCCAGGGAACACTGTGGTGACTGACAGGTCGTGATGCCGCGTATAAGCGACTTTCGCATCTCGGCTCGCGCAAAGCATCATGGGAACATGGCTATCAAACATGCTCTATCAATACATTTAATTTATGGAAAGTTCCTGATCTACAAGCATATTGTATGCATAGGGGTCTTCCTGGTTGTACCCGCAAACGCAAGGATAAACTAGTTGCGCTTGCATTTGCGGCCACGTTGCAGAAATTGGCCAAAATGGCCCCTCTGTATGCACGCTGACATAGCAGATTTTTTGTTGTCAAAGGACCAAGCACCCTTACTTGCGAGACTCCGAAACGACTACAAAGAAGGTAAGTGAGTTGTTTGGCAGCTCAACTTTGGTTTTGTCATTTTGAGTAAATTTCACTACAAGGCATAGCCTGCTTACTTAGATCTATAGGTCGATACTACTATAGTTTAAGTACCACACGTTTTCAATGATTTGCAATTTTATTTTATACCAGCCTACTTATCAATGGCTTTAATTGCATGTGTGTGTAGATCAAGCTTCATTACCAATATACAAAGAACTATATCCTAGATCCAGGCCTGCCTGTCCATACCCACTACTTCAGGGTTTAGACTTGTGTCAATTAGACTAGAACTTGAACAATACACAACACTATTTAATTATGTTATAATACAGACTTGCTGCTTTAATCCAACAATTACGTCCGTCCAGATCCTTCACCTCCTTGGGGAATGTATATAACGTGAATGGCGGCGGACATGTGCACATGCTGGTCCCGAAGTTAAACGCATGTATGCTGTAAGTTTGCTTTTTCCACCGCTCTTGATGATACATGCCGTTCCACACTTCACTACGGCACAATGTGCACCTGGCATAACGGCGGTTTAAAGCTTGAAGCAGACTTTAAATGGCAATTGTTCAAGTGTGACAGTACTGTCTCTATACAAAAGCAAGGCGGCTACCGGAATGTTTGGTAGTCGTGAACTTTGAACTCACATAGTCCGTACATGCGCACTCGTAATGCGGAAGTCGCTTTTTATCCAATCAGCATGGAGTTAATCCAAAACCCCATCCACACTTCTTGAAGCCAGGGCATGAAGAGACACAGAGTGGTGACAGAGCAGTGGCTTAACTTTTATAGATAAAAATTACATATTTTGACTGAGCGACTCCACACTCAGGGATGCACACCCTCGCAACCTCAGCAAAACACGTATAAAACCTTAGGTCAGTCTGACGAATGCAGTTGTTTTCCTGTTTAATAGGAAATTTTTGACAATCCTGTGATTTTCTTGTGGTGTTCTATAGAATTTCATTGAAATAAACTGGAAAAAAGCATCTGCTTTAAAATTTGTAATTCTTCCCACAACTTTTAGTGAAAAAAAAAAAAAAAAACCTCAAAACACCACAACTTTTACTGCACCTTTTTTAAAAAGCTCCCACAAATTCTGTTTTTTGGGGCCACAAATATCATAAAAACATCCCGTGAAATCCTGGAGGGACTGATTTATAATTATCATACATTGTAAGGAATAGACATGTTTGGCACAATCAGGACTTTTTGTTGCCCCCTTCTGAAAATTAGGGATAGTGCAACTTTTCAAGAATACTTTCAATTCAGTTCAGCTTTATTTATATAGTGCCATTTTACAACAACAGTCATCTCATAGCACTTTCAACTGTAGGGAAAACCCCCACAATTGCAGAAAAACCTCAGCAATCAGGCGATCCCCTGTGAGCAAGCGCTTGGTGACGGTGGAGAGGAAAAACTCCCTTTTAACAGGAAGAAACCTCCAGCAGAACCAGGCTCAGGGAGGGGCAGTCATCTGCTGCAACTGGCTGGGGGGGGGGGGGGGGGGGTGAGGGGATAGAGAAGAAGAAAAGAACAGACATGTAGAGAGCAAACAGCACGACGGGGACTCAATCTATGGGAGAGAACAAACGGATGTTAATGACCAGCAAAAATATTTCATTGAGAGTGAAGAAAGGAGTGAAGCCCAGTGCATTGTTGGAGGTCCCCCGGCTGTCTAAACCTATTAGCAGCATAACTAAGGGAGGGTTCAAGAGCACATGATCCCTCCCTAATTATAGGCTATATCAAAAAGGAAAGTTTTAACCCTATTCTTAAAAACCGAGATCGAGTCTGACTCCCGAATCCAGATTGGCAGCTGGTCCCACAGGAGAGGAGCTTGATAACTGAAGGCTCTGCCTCCCATTGTACTTTTGGAGATTCTAGGTATTACAAGTAATCCTGCCTTTTGGGAGCGTAGTGCTCTGTTAGGATAATAGGGTGGTATCAGATCTTTTAAATAAAAAGGGGCCTGATTGTTTAGAGCTTTGTAAGAGGAAAGAAGGATTTTAAACTTAATTCTAAACTCTATGGGAAGCCAATGAAAGGAGGCCAAAACCGGAGAGATATGATCGCTCTTCCTAGTACCTGTTAAAACTCTTGCTGCAGCATTTTGGATCAGCTGAAGACTTTTTAGAGATGTTTTAGGACAACATGATAATAAAGAGTTACAATAATCTAATCTAGAGCTAACAAAAGCGTGGATCAGTTTCTCAGCACCACTCTGAGACGAGATGCTCCTAATCTCGGCAATATTACGCAAATGATAGAAGGCAGTCATAGAAACAAATTTAATATGTGAATTGAAAAACATGTCTTGATCAAAAATAACTCCAAGCTTCCTCACAGAACTATTAAGAGAAAGAGTAACTGCATCCAAACTAAGAGTTTGATTTGGAAAGGCATTTCTAAGGTTTTTTGGACCAACTAGAATGACTTCAGTCTTATCTGAATTTAATAGCAGGAAATTACAAGTCATCCAAGCTTTGATTTCCTTAAGACAGGCTTACTGACCTTGGCTAATTGATTACTATCATCTGGCTTCATTGATAGGTATAATTGTGTGTCATCTGCATAACAATGAAAATGTGTACAGTGTTTTCTAATAACTTTGTCTAACATTAGAAAATCCTTTTTGAGTAAGGATTTAATTACAGCAGTTTTAAAAGCCTGCGGTACATAGTTTAATCAGGGTTTCCTCTGGTAACATTTCTCAGTGGTGGCCCGCCGTGCCAGAAATTTTACTGCCACCCCGAGGCCATATGAATTTATTAAGAAAAATATATGAAGTAATGACTTTCCGCAAGCGCACACACAAACAACGCGCATGGCCGTCATCCGCAAAGTGAGTCAGCAAAGTGTCTCGCTAAGCGTGACTGTCCGACAGAAACATGAGTTTATTAAAGTACTTTAAATGTGGAAAAAAATCATAAGAGGTATGTAAGCACTGACGTTTATCATGATTTTAATCCACTGGAAACGGGGGCAATAATGGAAGAGTCGCTTAGCTAAGAGATGTGGTTAAAATTCATATGCAGCCAGCTTCATATGATGGGAAAGGCAAGCGGGACTGATGAATTGCTGAGGATATGTTTCACCAGCCACTACAATATTAAGTTATGTTCTGTAGGAATTGCAGGAATGAAGAGACTGGCAATTTCTCTCTTTTCTCGCACGAGCATGCGTGCCATTTTTATTCTCCAGAGGCAGTGACAAAAAGAAACAGCTAAAAATGCTAGCTCTAAATTGAGGTCCTTCAGCAGCTGCCTAGAGAGGTGCCTGATGAGAAAGCCTGAGGACACATCTATAACTGCCTAAACAGATCATTCTGTACATGAACACATATTGTGGTGAATTATGTCTTTAGAGTCCGCTACAGTTCCCTATTATGTACCTGGCAGGTTAAGATGACCGAAATTCACGAAGTCAATGACTTTAATCCATCAGCAGCCTTCAGACAAACTAAATGTGTCAACATTTGATTTCAAGATAAGGGAGGATTTTTCCTGCTGTCTGGGTGGTGAGGAGATTTCTAAACAAAAAAAAACTATAAATATAAAGAAATATTATAACAGAAATAGCAGCATCCTTGGTCACTGAAGTTAATCTATTTCATTAAATACAATTTTATTAATATTTTTTCTTTGTAATCAGAGTTAAATTATTGTTCTGTTCTGACTGCAAAGTTATGGTCAAAAATGTAAATTGTTATAAGGAAAAAGTAAAAAAAAATTACCACAGTCTGTTTCAAATTTATCTAAAAAAAAAAAGTAGTTTTATTTTAAAAAAACAGACAAAAATTAATCATATAATAATCCACAAATTTATAATAAAGTTTCAAATGTACAAGAAAAGTCAATTTTACAAGAGGAAATTACAAATTTGAGGAACATGGTTTCAACTTTAGAAAATAGTTATAAATTTTTGAGAAAAACCTCAAACCTTCAAGACTGAAGTCATTACTCAAGTTTTTAAGTGGGTGCTCTTTGTACCCTTAACTCAATTAGAAATTTTTGGTTGTCTACTTTTAATTATTAATTTCAAAGCAGTGCTTTTACATGAGTAGAATTTCTGGTTACTATACCCACCTGATCATATAATTTAAGTATGCATAGTAACATTACTATTATGAATGTTTCTTTCCCTTCCCTACTCTCTCAATGGAAAAAAAAAAAGAAACACTAGAATAAAAATACAAAAAATACACATATTTTTGTCATTTATGTAAACCATGACAAAAAAATCCTGCAGGACAAAACATGACACTTGATATTTTCTAACCTGTTTGTATGCCACCATAGACAGAGAGAGAACCTGAATTAGACAGAGCTCAGAGAGGGCAAGATGAGACAGAAGAGAGGAGCCAAGGAGAGGGAAGTGTTCAGGCAGAGGAAGGAGAGAAGGATAACACCACTAAAAAGTCTAAACACAGGATGTCTGGGTGGGACCCCAACTGGCCCAATATTCAAGCCTCGGTTGTACAATACTTCAAATGGTAAGTTCCATATGCAACGTTATGGTGTAAAATTTTAAAAAGAAATAAATAGTATAAAATTAACATATTCCGGTATGTTTACTGCCCCCCCCACCCCCAGGGGAAAAATATGTTGCCACCGCGCCAAGGTCTTTAAGCCAGAGGAAACACTGCTAATGTTAATGAAGAATTGATTATTTGAAGAATAGAGCTACCAATAAATGGGAAGGCTTCTTTAAATAACTTTGTAGGAATAGGGTCTAAAAGACAAGTTGAAGGCTTGGATGAGGAAATTATTTTATCCAATTCTAAAAGGTCAATTGGAGTAAACTCATCCAAACAGATATCAATTGAAGGAGTTGTAGTAGTTACTGTATTTAAGTTAACGGCAGGAAGAATCTAACTGATTTTATCTCTGATAGATGAAATTTTATTATTGAAAAAGTTCATGAAGTCCTGACTAGTAAGCTCTAAGGGAATGCTAGGATTGACAGAGTCCTGACTCTTTGTCAGCCTGGCTACAGTGTGGAAAAGAAACCTTGAACTTGAAATACTTGAACGAATAATAAAAACTCTGGATTTCAAAGACTTCAAAATACCAACTTTGAAACACTGTAATTTTCAGAAGCTTAAATGTTATACAAAGTAGGGTCCCCCCCACTCATGAAAGTTCAGTTATCAAGATACATACAAAGATGTCTGCTTCAAGGTTAGATCAAATATTTTTAAATATATTTTTTAAATAAAATTGTCAAATATGATCATGGTGCTGCACTATGGATTGCAAGTTTCAACCCTCTAAAGTAAAAATAAAATCAAAATTTTAGTTTTATTACCTTCTAGTTCCTAAGGATAAAAAAAGTTTCAGGTAGAAATGAAAAAGGTTAGAAAAGCATGGGCAGATACAGGTGTGCTTATAAGTTTACATACCACCAGGCAGAGCTGTCGCGATAACCGCAATTATGTAGTACCACGCTATGGACAAGCCTACCGTGGAGGATAACGAGCAACTGCAACAACTGCAGTGTTCACTTTTTGGTGTGTGTGGCTAAATCTTGTTGTTCACTTATGTGTTCTTATTGAATATTAAATAAATTGTTAAATGCTAAGTCTATTTTTATTGCCAGTAGCGTGTTTGCAGGGCATAAAGCGTGTTATTTGTACTACTTTTGGAGAGAAAATATCCTAAATTTAATAAAATAATGGCTGGATGGGCTCCTTCTGAGCGGAGTGTTTATGATCCTGATGATTAAGTTCCGAGATCTGCTTGTTTGCTGAGTGAACGTGACTTTTCGGACAGTGGTACTGTCAAAAATCACTATGGAGAGACACGGAGACAAGAGCCACGTGAGGTCCTGCATGGAGTCTGTCCTGTTTAAATAAGCTGAATGTCGCAGCTGTCTCCTACCAGACCACACACCCTGTAGTTGAAATGCTGGAGTCACCGCCACTGCTTTATGAAAATGATCACTTTTTTTTTTTTTTTTTTTTTTACAGAATCAGCAGTTCATGACTGTAGGAAAACCTGAGCTCCACACACGCACAGAAATTGAGAGCGGAGCTGCAGTGGTTCTCAACATAGCTTACATCATTTGCCACATAAGTTATGAACCCTGTCTAAATTACGAGACCACAGGGTCCTAAAAACATTTGCAATAATACCTTATATCGCACTATTGAACTATCCACCTTCACCGTGACAGCACTACCACCAGGGTATGTAAACTTATAAGCACGAGTGCATGAATAGCAGTGATGAGTACTTGTTCAAATCCAACTATAATCACAACTGTAGTTTTCATTGTTACAATGACAGAAGCAAATTCCTAATTTTAAAAAAGTGCTGAATTGTTGAAAAATATGAAGCCTAAATTTGTAAAACTGAAAATTATCACATGTAAATAAACAAGTTGCACAGGATATAGCCACACTGATGCAGCGGAGGATACTGAAGAGCGGGACTGAAATTATTTCTGCCTTGATTATCAAAATAAATAACAATTGTTTCTTAGTAAAATAGACACCAAATTTGACTTCCGGTTATGGCTGCCACGTAGGACGGACGTGTCTCGCTCTGCTCTGCTCCTGGAGAAAAAAAATCGGCAAATAACTCTCTCATTTGGGACAGAACGTACCCCAGCGTTTGGGCGAGGATATGTCGGCGAAGCCTAAGGCTGGAAAACCAGGAAAAGGAAAAAGCGAGCCGCCGAAACAGTCCAAATTAACGGACTTTCAGGTCTGTGACGCAGCAAACAGGGCTCCATATATGGCGGAGGAGGCTGGCAACGCTGCGATTTCTGCGGGGAATGGCGCAGATGCGCTGATGGCTGCCATGAGGTCAATGAGAGCGGACTTTTCCTCTAGATTTGATGGGATTATGACAGCGTTGGAAGGAATAAGAAAGGAATTGGGTGACTGTGTAGAACGAACGGCGCAGATGGAGCTCCGTCTCGCTAGTGCTGAAGATGACGTCACCCGTCTTCAATTAAAGGTGCGCACTTTGGAAAAAAAAAATAAATCTCTGGAAGATAATATTTTGGATTTGGAATCTCGGTCGAGACAGAATAATTTGAGGCTGGTGGGTCTTCCAGAGGAATCAGAAGGTCGGGACGTATGTTCCTTTCTGGAAAAGTGGATTCCGGAGGTGCTGGGCAGCGAGGAGTTGCAATCAGCAGTGGTTCTGGAAAAAGCACATCGTATTGGCCCACGGAGAGATAAGGGACCGCCGAGGACCTTAATTATGAAGTTTCTTAACAACAGAGACAGGATGAAGATCTTCAACGCTGCACGAGCTAAAAAAGGAGAGATTAAACACCAGGACCAGCAGGTGCGGTTCTACCCAGATTTGGCCACAGGAATCCAGCAATTGAGGAAGCAGTTTGATCCCGTACGTAAGGAGCTGCGCAACCTTGGGATTCGTCATGGTGTAATCTATCCTGCGAGACTGTTGACCACGTATGAGGGCAGAACCCACATCTTCAAGACCCCAGAGGAGGCGCAGGAGTTCATCAAGAAGATCAAAGAAGAAGAAGAGACTGGTGGGAGCTAAGCATGAACAAAATATAAGGTAGAATAATTAAGCATTTGCACAGGCATCTGACTGACTTGAAGTAAATAGTAAGTTTACAAAATATAGATTGTATTATATATTAAAAAAAACAAACAAAAACAAAACAAACAAACAAAAAAAAACTATGATGTACAAAGTTGTTAAAAATTTTGGAGTTAAGTTGGAAAACTACAGAGGAGAGTTAATGTTACGTCATTAAAAGCAGTAGAGTTAGGGTGATTGGGAGGATGAAGAAGGAGGGGCTTAGGCTGTTCCCCGTGGGTGTGGAACAGTCGATGGCTATATCGGGAGACAGAATTTTTCTTTTGATTTTGGGGGGTTTGCCACAAGTGTGGGAAGGGGAAATTTGTTTGTGTGTAGTTTGTAGGATGAATGTTCAACCACTCATGTTTTTGCTTCTCTGTATGAGCATGTTTACACTGCAAGGTAATCCCAAACTCTCTATTGATCATGGACCAAAGTGTTAATCTTAATTTAACTTCATGGAATTGCAGAGGTCTACAAAATTTAAAAAAACTTAAACAAGTTATGAATAAAATAAAGGACATGGGTTCAAGAATTGTGTTTTTACAAGAAACTCATCTGATAGAGGAGGATGTTAAAAGAATTAGGAGTAGATGGCAGGGAAGTGTATTCACCTCTTCATTTTCATCCCGAGCCAGGGGAGTTATGACTCTCATACATAAATCAGTTCCTTTTCAAGTGAAAAATGTAATTGGAGACAAATTTGGAAGATATGTAATCATTCAAGGTTCTTTGCTATTAGAAAATATAAATCTTGTGAACTTATATGGTCCCAATATAGATGATCAGAAGTTCTTTGCTAATTTATTTCTCATCTTATCATCACTTACAGGGCAACATATAATAGCAGGGGATTTTAATTGTACATTGAATCCAGGTGTGGATAGATCAACAGGACTGGATTGTACGCACATTGGATGTAGGATGACTATTAATCATTTTATGAAAGAATTGAGATTGTTAGATATATGGAGAGAAATGAAACCACAAGTTAAAGCCTATTCTTGTTATTCCAGTACCTACAAGACATTCTCACGTATTGATTATTTTTTGATTTCCACAGAATTAAGGTCCAAGATTCAAAACTGCTTTTATGATAACATCGTGATCTCTGATCATGCACCCTGTTGTCTAATATATGTAGATAAAAAATTGACAAAGGAATCAGGTAGATGGCAATTTCAGCATAAATGGCTTCAGGATGAGGAATTTGTCAAGTATATAGAAAAACAGATAGACGAGTTCTTTGACATCAATACTACACAAACATCAGCATGTGTAAAGTGGGAGGCTTTCAAAGCTTTTATTAGGGGGCATATTATTAGTTATACAGGATCAAAATCTAAGAAGACTCGAGAGGAGAGAGCTAAATTGGAACATAAAATAAAAAATCTTCAGGAAAAAGTGTATGCAGGAAGTGACCCAAGGTTGGAGAATGAATTACTGATTTTGAGAGCTGAATACGACAAAAAATCAGCGAATAGAGCTGCCTCGAGTCTTCTAAGATTGAAACAATCTTTTTATGAACAAGGTGAAAAATCAGGAAAATTACTAGCATGGCAGATTAAACAATTGGAAATTAAAACACCAATTACCAGTATTATAAGTAACGGACAGGTAGTTATAGATCCTTTAGAAATTAATAGAGCCTTTAGAGATTACTATGAAAAATTATATGATACCAAAAATGAACCTGATTTAACAAAACTAAATGGGTTTTTGAACGAACTATCTATACCGTGTATTCCAAATGAAAACAGGGAGATATTGGAGTCTAAAATTAGTCAAGAAGAAGTTGGGCTAGCCATTGATAATATGAAATCAGGAAAAAGTGCAGGACCAGATGGTCTTCCAGTTGACCTTTATAAAAAATTTAAGAATAAATTAATAAAACCTTTTTTGGAAATGGTTTTAGAAGCATTTCAAAATAATAATTTACCATCATACATAAATAATGCCTTAATTATACTGCTGCCAAAACCAGGTAAGCCCTCTAATAAATGTGAAAATATGAGACCAATAAGCCTATTAAACGCCGACCTTAAGATAATCTGTAAAATTTTAGCAAGACGAATACAAGAAATTTTACCAAATATTATTAATCGAGATCAGAATGGCTTTATAAAGGGTAGACAAGGCTTCCATAATGTAAGAAGACTATTTAATATTATCTATTTTAATAAAGAAGCACCGGATACAGCTCTCCTATCATTGGACGCCGAAAAGGCCTTTGATAGAGTTGAATGGCCCTTTCTTTTTGAAGTCCTACAAAGGTTTGGACTTGGAAATAATTTCATAAAATGGGTTCAAATAATATACAATAATGCTACAGCAGAAATCCTAACAAATAACAATATTTCAAAACCAATAAAAATCAATAGAGGATGTCGACAAGGCTGTCCACTCTCACCTTTACTGTTTACTATGGCAATTGAACCTTTAGCGATAGCGATACGTTTACATTCACAAATATATGGAATTAAAGTTGGACCAACAGAACATAAAATCTCCCTGTACGCCGATGATATAATTTTGTTTATGTCGAATCTAAAAAAATCAATTCCAACCTTGTTGAATTTAATAAAGAATTTTGGGGAAATATCAGGATATAAAATAAATAAAACTAAATCTTCAATATTAATGCTAAATGAGACCCAGAGAAATTACCCAGCCCCTGAGGTAAATCAATTCAATGTTGTAAATCAGTTTAAATATTTAGGAATCCAAATTATGCCTAAGCTAGAATCAGTCGCCAGTGTCAACTATGAAGCCTTAATGTCAGATATCAGTGAGTTAACTCAGAGATGGATGTCACTACCAATGTCGATGATCGGGAGAATCAATATACTTAAAAGTAATATTTTACCTAAAATACTTTATTTATTTCAATACATTCCCTTATCACCACCTTTAGATCTATTCTCAAGAATAACAAAAAAGTTAGTGGAATTTATATGGAACAACAGGAGGGCTAGATTACGTCTGTCTTTATTATATTTACCATTTGATCGTGGAGGTCTGAAATGTCCAAATTTTATGTTGTATTATTGGTCGGCACAACTGAGGTCTATGACATATTATTTTTCATCAAATGATCTCCCTCACTGGACTGAAATGGAATCATACAATTTACCTTTACCTCTTCCCATATTCATATACTCAGATTCGGCAAAAAAATTACAAAAACAAGTTAAAAATCCATTTGTAAAGCATATGATCAAAATATGGTGCGAAGCTAAAAACTATTTAAAAGAACCACAGTTATTGTCGCAATTTAGTCCAATATGGGGTAATCAATATTTTAAACCAGGGAGAGCGGACGCTGTATTTAAAGTATGGAATTTAAAAGGGATACAAAAGATTCAGGATTTATATTTGCCATGTGCAGACAACATAATGTCTTTTGAAGAGCTGAGGATCAAATTTAATCTCAATAGAACACATTTTTTTAAATATCTTCAACTTAGAAACTTTATTCGATCAAATCAAAATAAAGCTCTCACTCGACCTATTTATTCATCCTTGGAAAAAATGATGATGAAAGATAGTAAAAGAAAGGGTATTATTTCAGAGTTTTATAACTCATTGACACTATCTTCAAGTGAAAATTCACTGAAAAGATTAAACTACTGGAAAGAAGATCTGCAAATTGAAATTTCAGAGGAACAATGGGAATTGGCTTGTACAGAAGCTCAAACCAAATCAATAAATGCACGCCTTAAATTGATACATTTCAAATGGTTAATGCGGATGTATGTTACACCGGAGGAGTTAAATAGATATAACAAAAATATACCAGATACATGCACAAAATGCATGGAAAGTAAAGGAACCCTATTTCATTGTTTATGGGAATGTAGATTAATAAGAATGTTTTGGGAAGAGGTGAGGGTAACAATTGAAAAAATAATCTCAAAACAAATCATATTGAATCCTAAACTGGTTTTGTTGGGTCTGTACCCAGAAAAGCATAATTTCAATAAAAGTGAAAGAACATTCATAGACCTCAGTTTGCTTAATGCCAAAAAATGTATTGCACTATTATGGAAAAAGACTCATAGACCAGATGTGACTCAGTGGTTAAGACAGATGTTAACAAACCTTCCATTAGAAAGAATAACATATATACTGAAATCAAAGGAAATTGTGTTTGAGAATATATGGAGACCTTTTATTGATTATGTAAAAAATTTAAACATAACTCTTGAAGAAGAAGGTGAATGATGTGTGTGGACCTTGTAAATTCCAAACTGGTGAACATAATATGTATACTTATGTATTGGATTGTCTAGACTAAACAGAGGAGCATTGTTGAAGACTTGATTTTGTTGGTGGTTGTTGGTGTTTTTAGTGCATTTTTTTTTTTTTTTGTAGTACTTTAGTGTTAGTGTTTGATTGTTTGTATCATGTTTGTTAAAAAAAAAAAAAGGTTCAATAAAGATATTGTGGAAAAAAAAAAATAGACACCAAATTTACAGTTTCTTGTTTTTAAATCAAGAAACATTTAGATGAAAATGATGAGTGACTGAAAGGACCAGAATCTAATTTATCACATTAGAACACAGTGAAAGATCACTGGGTGCCTTTACAACCAAAACTGCAGCCAGAGTGTTTCTCTACAGCTGGTGTGTGCGTGCTTATAATACCATAGTGCAGCTATGGATGGAGCGGCTGGGAGGGTTTATAGCAGCTCACAGTCAGTCAGCTGGTAAAAAGCAGGATGGTTTACAGGTGAAACAGCACTTCAGACAGGCAGACTGTCCTCAAACTGAAAAAGAAAGAAACAGGATAAAGTATTTCTACTGGGCAAGATAATTATTTTAAATACAACATAATTATGACACATTTGGAGGAAAGCTTTTTCAGTGACACCAGCTGGAATAATTTAAAAATAGAGAAGAAACTCATGTAGTACTGGTTGATAAAGCAGTAACAATATTTCACTGAGGGACATTAAATGAATGACAATCAGCATAGGCTTTAAAATTCAATCATGTGGGGGGACTTCCGGGAAGATGGCGGAGAGGCATAACGCATAAACAGAGAGCTCTCCCTAGTCGGATTAAAAATCTTTGGTAAATGGCCAACTCGACATAAATGGATCAATAAACCAAGGGATGAAAACACGAAGAACCCGGGCACACGGACAAAAGCAGGGTAAAACTAAAGAATCCCTCTTCAACAACGCTGGAGAAATCGCTGAACACGAGGCCCAAAAAAACGAGGTGACTACAACAGAGAAAATGGAGGACGCCAACCTCGATGTTATGAACACTGGCTTCACCAATATAAGTAAGGACATAAAAGACTTCAAGCGACAACTCCAACAGGATTTAACGGCTCTTAAGGAAGAGCTGAAAAAAAGAGATGAAGGAGGAAATTATGGGCCTCCGAAAAGAAATGGAACGCAAGCTAGCAGAAACCATGGAGGAGCTGCGCACTCAACGGGCGTGTATGGCAGAAGCACAGGCCCGAATATCAGATTTGGAAGACTGGAAGACCGAGGCAAGCGAGCGGCTGCAGATACTGACGGCACAAACACAGAGGATGCAGGAAAAAATAACCGACCTGGAGAGCAGGTCCAGGCGGAGCAATATACGCATCTTCGGGATTCCGGAGGGCACTGAAGGCAACTCGATGACGAAATTCATAGATCAATTCTTAAAAAAAGAGCTTGAGCTGCCCGATGAAACAGACCTGCAGATCCAACGAGCGCACAGAGCCTTGGCACAGAACCCGAATTCAAACTCTACACCCAGGTCAGTTGCGGTAAACTTTTTAAAATACGACGTAAAGGAAAGAATCCTGACACAAGCGTGGAAAAAAAAAGATACGAGTCGGCGACAAACAGATATCTTTGACCATGACTACCCGACAGAAATTGTGCAGCAGCGAAAGAAATATGCCAACATTAAAAAAATGCTAAAAGAGAAAAAAATTAGATTCCAAACGCCGCTAACGAAGATGAGAATTCATTGGGAGGACGGCTTGAAAACCTACAACACGGCCAGAGAGGCAGCGCGGGCCATGACGGAGCGAGGCTTTGTGGTGAGCGTACCCGAGGAAGCGGCTGGAGCAGCGGCGGCACAGAACGCATCGAGACAGCCGGAATGGAGGCGAGTGAGCGGCAGAGGGCAGGAGACGGACGTGGCGCACCGGTCCCAAGAAAAACTGCAAGGCTTTCAACGGAAAGCCTAGATTATAACAAATATTAAGAAGGGCACAGAAGAAATGAAGGCCAAGAAGACAAGGTAAAAGAGAAACAAACGGCTAGGAGAGGTTAAAGTGATTTTTGTTGGATATTTCTAGACTAATGACTATTACTTGGACAGTAACTAGAGGTCTAGGGAGGGCCCCTCACTCGGTGAGGACATTCCCTCCACCCACCAACAGGGACCAGTGGGCAGAAGAAAGACCCAAAGTACGGAGGTCGAGATTCGTTAATGTGTTTTTGTACAAATATGTGTTAGTTTTGTTGTTAAAGGGGCTAGGAGCACAAGTTAAAAAAATGAAAAACATGAATATGGTTAAAAATCTTAAGATAATGACATTAAACGTGAATGGTCTGAACTCACCTGTTAAAAGGGAAAGAATAATAAGAAAATTCAAGAAGGAAAAAGCCGAAATTATATTTATGCAAGAGACACATTTGAACAAGACAGAACATGAGAAACTAAAGAGATTTGGCTATAAGAACTCCTACTACAGTTCATTTAAGGGAGGAACTAAAAGGGGGGTTATGATACTAATTTCAAATAAAATACAATTTGAATGTGAACAAGAAATCCAGGATAAAGAAGGCAGATATGTAATAATAAAGGGAAGAATAGATGGTATACAGATCACATTAGTGAACATCTGTGCCCCACCAGAAAGTGACAAGGGTTTTTTTCAACAACTGTTTGATCTCATAGCAACACACAGTGAAGGAGTCCTAATATGTGGAGGAGACTTAAATGCCGTCATGGATCATGAAGTTGACACAACAAGTGTTAAGAAGACAAAAAAACATGTAACAAAGTTCATAAGAACCTCACTGGCAGAAATGGGTATGGTAGACATATGGAGGGACCTGCACCCACTCGAAAAAGACTATACACATTATTCAGCAGTCCATAAAGTACACTCTAGAATAGATTACTTCCTTATGAATGAAGGTGACAGACACAGGGTGAGAAATTCTTGGATTGGAGGGGCAGAAATATCAGATCATAATCCTATATACATGGAAATATATTTAAACAATAGAAAACGACAAACAACATGGAAACTTAATGTACAGGGATGAGAATGGGGTTTGGGAAAAAAAGAGGAAACTAAGCCGGGGGTCTTAGTTAGGCCTGCGTCCCCCAAGCCGGATCCAAGGCGGAGCCTTGGTGGGGGGTCTGGGGGGCAACGCCCCCCATAAGCTAACGAAATCTGGTTTTTTAGAATGCTCAAATGTGGTCTTATATTTAAAGTTAGAAGTAAGTACAAATGCGTTTATAGTTTACCTTTTTAATCTGCTGCTGCATCACATGTGTAAATTTATGATATCTGAATGGTATGTTGATGTAATAATACTAAATTATATTTTACTACTATTTAATATGTTTAGAATGGTAAATGGCATTCACTTATATAGCGCTTTTTCTCATCTCTGGATGACCATCTCTGGATGTGCTGCCATACACATACAGGCGCTAGCCTGGCCTGCCATACACATACAGGCGCTAGCCTGGCCACCAGGAGCAACTGGGGGTTCAGTGCCTTGCTCAAGGACACTTTGACATGCAGACTTCAGACAGAGTGGGAATCGAACCCATGACCCTCCGATCAGTAGTCGGTCACACTACACCTGCGCCACAGCCGCCCATAGAACTGACACAGAATTACATTTACATCGTTCTAGAACAGACAAAATAATTTAACCAAGTAAAATAAATTATAAATATTAACAAAATTCCATCACCAAGTCCATCACCCATTTATTAAAATATACTGACATTCTGCAAGCATTTTGATTTATTAATGTGTGCATTTGTTAGTGTTACTAGGAATATAAAAAAGTTGCGTATTAGTATATTTTAATATTTGAAAGATAATCTAAGAAAGTAAGTAAAACCTAAAAGATGTTTAATTAGTGTTTCAAATTATCAGGTGTTTCAAAACAGGCATGACGTCACAACTTACACATGCTATTTCATAAATTCATTACGCGAAAATTCTCAAGTACAGTACTTACAACGAGAAAAAAATCTTACCTCGGAATGTGTCTTCCGATCACTAATTGCTGTAATCGGGGCCGATTGTGATGAACTTTGACTGGCATCTGAATTTAACCGTGTCCATCGATCGTTTTGAACGCAGCACGAGCGAGTAATTCGATCTCCTTGTAGCCACAATTTTGAGATGTTCCTGTTTTTTTTCGAGCCATTCCCAACGAAACTTGTTCCTTATCCCTTTGTCTTCTTGCTTTGTTGTCTTTCGTGAGTTTTAGGTTCACCATTTTCACGAAATCGGGAACACTCGGTTGATTGAATTGTCCGCCATTTGCATTTCGCTCCGCGTGTGGGATATGACAAAGGAATAACAAAATCGTCGATTGGTTGCTTCAATAAGTATCAGCCAATCAGTGGCCTTGTTACATTACATTACTGATCTCGCTGGGTAGTGCGTTCTGCGCGGTGGATTTGAGCAGCTGATTGAAAATACGACTCGCCGCTCATAAGAGACCCCCCCCCCCAAAAAAAATTTTCTCCTCGAATTTAGACGATTCACGAGAATGACCCTAGACATGATCAAATCCGAGGAATTCCTCGGATCCGCGGAGGATTCTCATCCCTGAATGTAGGACTATTAAAGGATGAGAAAATGAAAGAAAGAATAAAGGTAAACATAAATGAGTATATCGAGGAGAATGATAATGGAGAAGTGGACCCAACAATACTATGGGATGCACTAAAAGCCGTGTTAAGAGGTAAATTAATTGTTGAATCAGGAAAAGCAAAAAAGTCTAAACTGGAATCATATGAACAAAGATGTGAGAGACTGAGGGAATTAGAACGTAAACATCAAAACACAAATGACCCAAAAATATATCAAGAAATTAAGGAAGAAAAAATAAAGATAAAAGAAATACAAATAGATGAAATTGAAAGGAAAAATAGATATTTAAAACAAAAATATTATGAAACGGGGCCAAAGGCCACAAAACTGCTGGCAAAACGGTTAAGAAAACAACAAACAGTGAATAATGTATATAAGATTAAGGACCCCATCACAAATAAAACCACAGTTACCCCAGAAAACATCGAAGAAATATTCCATAAATTCTATCAAGAACTATACTCGCAACCTGAAGAGACAAATGTTAAGGATATTAAAAAATTTCTAGGCACATTGGACTTGCCATCGATAGGAAACCAACAAAATGAAAAGCTAACAGCAGAAATAACAACACAAGAGATTAAAGATGTGATTAAGTCACTAAAAAATGGTAAATCACCAGGTAGTGATGGATACCCTTCTGAGTTTTATAAACTGTTTATAGAAGAACTCACGCCACAGCTCCTCAAGTCATTTAATTGGACATTAAACAACAACAAAATACCTCCATCATGGAACGAAGCCATTATTTCAGTTATTTTAAAGCCAGGGAAAGATAGAGAACAATGCGGAAACTATAGGCCAATCTCTTTATTAAATGTGGATTATAAAATATATACAACAATTATCTGTAAACGAATAAAGACATTCTTGACGGAATTGATAGAGGATGATCAAACTGGTTTCATAGAGGGATGCCAAACACATGATAATATCAGGAGAACAATACACATAATTAATCAAATACATAAAGAAAAGAAAAGCGCAGTAATAATGAGTTTAGACGCAGAAAAAGCATTTGATAGGGTTAATTAGATGTTCTTATATAATGTGGTGGAACGCTTTGGATTTAACAAAAAATCAGTACAATGCATAAAGACACTGTATCAAAAACCTGTGGCAAGAATCAAGAAACGGTAGCTCAACAGACAAAGTAAATATACAAAGATCAACTAGGCAGGGATGCTGCCTATCGCCCACCTTGTTTGCTCTGTTCATAGAGCCACTGGCTCAAGTGATGTGACAAAATAAGAAATTAAAAGGTGTAACAATAAAGGGAGCGGAACACAAGATTGGGCTATTTGCAGACGATATTATAGTTTACCTTGAACAACCAGATGAATCAATAATGGAAATGATGGACTTGATAGAAAATTTTGGAAAATTATCAGGATACAAGATAAACATAACAAAAACACAAATACTGACATTCCACTATAACCCTTTACACCAGATAACTGATAAGATCAAACTAAACTGGAAACAAAAAGAAATAAAATACCTTGGAGTGAACATACCTAAAGATTTAAGCAAAATCTATAAAGCAAACTATGATAGGTTAGAACAAGAAATAAAAAAAGATATTGATAGATGGTCAATCTTAAATATGGATCTGAATTCAAAAATTAAGAGTCAAAATCAGCATACAACCTAGACTGCTTTACCTCTTCCAAGCTCTACCAACAGAGATTCCTGGTGCCCAGTTCTCAAAGTGGGACAGGATGATATCGAGATTTGTTTGGGGAGGTAAAAAGCCAAGAGTGAAATATAAAACTCCCCAATTACCAAAAGAGAAAGGAGGCATGGGTCTACCGAGTCTAAAGGAATATTACTACTCAGCACAAATAAGATATATCATATGTTGGTGCGACGGAGGATATGAGGCAAAATGGAAAGAAATGGAAAAGGAAATTGAGGGACTCCCAGTACAAAGCATAATAGGAGATAAGGATACATATAAGCAAATCAAACGAATAGACCCAATCACTAAATTTACTTTGGAACTGTGGTATAAAATAGTACAAAAGTATAATATAAAGGAGGACATAAAACTATTGAAATGGGTAGCATTTGACAGTCAGTTTGAACCGGCAAAGCAAGATAGGGGATACAAAAATCTGGTGAACAAGGGAATCACAGCATGGGGCAATATGGGAAAAAAAGATTTCGGGAGTTTTGTAAACATGAGAAGAAAATTTAAACTAGAAAAATCTGAATTCTTCAGATATCTGCAGATGAGAGATTATTACATGAGGAAGATTAGGCATAACCTCCACACAGATGTGAGCGAGATTATACAATTCATTTTAAGATCGTATGCAGGAAATAAAATAAGAATTATTTCAAAGCTATATCAGAAACTTACGGCAAACAAACATTCAAGTAACTATATAAAGGAGAAATGGGAGAAAGGGTTAAATTTAAACATAACAGAAGAAAACTGGCAAGAAATATGGAAAACAACACACATCAACAAGTTCAAGGACATGGAGGGAATTTGGATGGAAAAACCTGATTCGCTATTTCATTACACCACAGATTCAAAGAAAATATACAAATACCCAATCTATATGCTGGAGGGGCTGCGGGGCTCAAAATGCAGACCACTCACATATGTTTTGGAAATGCTGCAAAATCTCATCATTCTGGAAATGTATACATGTGACAATACAGAGGATATTAGGATATAATATACCAATGAACTGTAACGATGTATTTATGTGATCTTAAAAGAGACAATGTAATACAGGCTGAGGACAGATATCTAGTTAAAATCTTGCTGATTGCATGTAAAAAACAATCACAAGAAAATGGCAATCAGAAGTTCTTCCTGACCAACAGCAATGGACTGACATTGTTGAGGATATACGTTTAATGGAAAAACGTATCGACAAAGAATGCAAGAAGGACAATACGAAAAAAATGGTGGAAATGGACACACTACAAAGTGCAACAACGAGACTAGAAATTGAAAGAATAACCAAAGACACTGGAAAAACCAGAAGAATTAAGAGATGGAAACTAAAAACTTGATGCTCCAACATTTGTCCCCCCCCCCATTTTTCTTTTTTTTTTCTTCCTCTAGCTCCTTTTTTAAATATAGAGACCGTGATCTGAATGTAATATGTATGATGAAAAATGAATAAAAATCAAAGTTACAAAAAAAAATTCAATCATGTGGCCTATCACACAGCAGGTTGACTTGGCGCAAGTCCAGCACAATAGCCAGTCACAGTCGAGTGCTGGCCACACCTCATAAGAAATGTAAACATCAGCAATGTGGTCATATGACTTGACTTAGTTCCTCTAAAAGTTTGGTTGTCTTCCCCGATCTGAGGACCTCACCAAACCATCTAATCAGTAGTAGTGATAGGCAGTGTGTACATTTAAGTGACAATACAAAAAACATCTTTTAAATGTTATCTGTATGTCTGCAATAATTAAATTAATTGTGACGTGATGCTGATATGTGATGCCACAGTACATCCCTAGGACAGGGTGAGAAGCTCCATCAGCTGGGAGAGGCTCAGCATAGAGCCACTGATCGTTCATATTGAAAGGAAAAAGCTTAAGTGTCAAGGGTATTTGGCCAGTTTGCTTAATGGACACCTACTAGAATGTACCTCTAGAAAAAGGCCAAGGAAAGACTGGAGAAAATATATCTCTTGGGTGAACTGGAACGCTTCAATGTAGAAAGAGCTGGAGGCGGTGACCAGGGAGTGGGGAATCTGCTTGGGATGGATGGATGGATCATTTGAAAGCCAAATGGATATACAGCAAGCTCGATGGAGCAGAGGTTAGCACTGTGGCAGCACAGTACAAAGGTCACAGGATTGATCCCACCCCTGACCATCGGTGACCCTTCTATGTGGAGTTTGCATGCTCTCTCCCATGTCTGCGTGGGCTGACCGCTGGTACTCCAGTTTCCTCCACAGGCCAAAAAGCATGCAAGTAGGTTAACTGGAGACTCTAAAGTGGCCCTAGGTGTGAATGTGTGTGTGTGTGTGTGTGTGTGTGTGTGTGTGTGTGTGTGTGTGTGTGTGTGTGTGTGTGTGTGTGTGAGAGTGAGAGAGAGAAATCTGAAGGGAATGGTGCTGTACCATGGCTGTCTCATCCATCCAGGTGGATGCCCTGAAATTCCCTCTGGGATTAATAAAGTATACAAAATACAAAAAAATATTCATGTCAACAACACATGATTAAACATTTTGGTGACAACTGTAGCATAAGACTGTTATTCTTTACTAGCACTGCAAAAACTTACTGTATGCAGCACACTTGAGTTTATGCAAAGAAACTCTGGTTTTGTGGAGCCAAACTCCAACAGAGTCACATGGCAGAAAGTTGGCAGTTGAAATGAGCCCCATACTGTATACAGCATCCTAGATAAGAACCTGTTGCCATCTGCCAAGATGCTGAAGATGAAGCTAGGGTGGACATTTCAGCAAGACAATGATCCCAAACACACAGCCAAGCAAACTCTCAACTGGCTCCAGAGAAGAAAAATAAAGCTGCTAGAATGGTCCAGTCAGTCACCTGATCTGAATCCAATTGAAAATCTATGGAATAAACTAAAAATCAGAGTTCACAGAAAACACCCACAGAACCTTCAAGATTTGAAGACAGCTTGTGTGGAAGAACGGGCTAAAATCACTCCTGAGCAATGCCTGCACCTAGTTTCTCCATACAGGAGGCATCTGGAACTTATTACCAACAAAGGCTTTTCTACTAAATATTAAATGAATTTCACCAAGCGTGTTCAATACTTATTCCCTGTGTCATTCCACTTTATTAAATATAACTTGTTTGGTGAACGTAGCTGCCTTGATTTCTTTGTATGTATGGATTACTTGGGTTGTTACCGATATCTGGTGAAAATCTCAGGTCAATGGCTCCATCAGAAATACTAGTGCATTGCCCATAGAATGCATGTACGTATTTCTGTCTGAAACAGGTATCCCAATTAGGCTTTACAGGCCCAAATGCAGGCTGTGTTTGAAAGTGAAATACAAAGACGTGTAGGCTATATGTCGGCAGTCACATGTTAGACTTTGACAAAAATGAAAGGGATTAAATGGCAATAAGATTTATTTGATTGTGTGACTATTAATTACAGAATGTCTAAATATTGAAAATGAATGGGACATCCAATATTAGCGACTGTTTCAGATCCCTTGTATGTTTGTCAGATCACTTATTTGTGTGATCTTTTATTACTTATATTCAAGTTAATAGTGCATCTTGCACTGGGGAATGGGAGTTGTTCAGTCAATTATTTTAGTTTAGATCACTGTTCAGTGATGGAGTTGAGTGCATACCCGTCAAGTGATATGGTTTCGCCGTATTTTAATACGGGGAAAATGCAATTTTAGCAAATACGGGCGTATTGCCATTTCTGTACACCAAAAAGAAAAATATACAGCGAAAAAAAAAAAATATTGAGAGAACCTAAAATCAACTGAACAGTAATTCGATGCCTGGCGAAATTGAGCGCACCTAAGCAGATTTTTTGTGATTTTCAAAATGGCTTCATGCAGTGTGCCACCGGCGAAGAAAACAAAGCTTGAAGAAAAGGGAAATCGAGGGACTGGACGTCACCGAAAAGAATGGGAGCGTCCGAGCTTCGAGAAGGGAAAATACGCTCATCTGCATCAGATCGTACCTGACAGCCAGACCCACACTGCAGGTCGGCGCCTTTTTAGTCCTTCATGCTTCCTAGACACACTGGATATAAAGTATCAAACTTCAGCTTTCAGTAGATCAAACCCAATGAAGGTGATGATTTACAGTAGGTGAGAATAGGGAAACACCATCTTTGACTGACAGCGCTGTTCAGATTCAGCAGGGCATATGCTGATAGCTATGGCACTAAAAAACAGGCTTCAATTTTATATAATTTAGCTAAAATATAGAAATGTTACACATTTATGAGGGCTGTTCATAAGAGATTTCCCCTGAGTCATCTTCCATGGACTGAGAAGACTCAACCTTGGCACATTTATTAGTCTTTCTCTGCATAGTTACCACCAAGGGTTACACATTTCTCCTATCGTTTTATGCAGCTGCGAGACCTCACCTGTAGAAGTCTGCAGGCTGTGCCAGAAGCCACAACCTGACCATGGAAATCAGCATTTCATTGTCTTGGAAGGGCTTGCCCTTCAAAAATGACTTCATTGTTGGAAAAAGGTGGAAGTCAATGGTGTAAGGTAGGGAGGGGAAGTGGGGTGAGGAGGGATTAAATAGCCGCAGGACTGCGCTTCCCTCTGGGCAACGTGTAAGTTGTGAACCCAGCATTATCTTGCAGGAAGCGGACACCTTTGGTCAGCATGATGATTGCTTTTGATGACCTTCTGCAATTTCTGCAGCAGTGAAGTGTAGTAAGTCCCGGTAATTGTGGCCCCGCTTCCCCCAGCTCCTCAAAGTGTACTCAGCACTGCTTTGCCTTCCTCACAGCAATGCTGACAGTGAGAGGGCTTTCAGCATGGTCAGGAAAATTCACACCGACTTCAGAAAAAGTATGCTCCCAGAAACTCTGACTTCTTTCATGCAAGTGAAAATGAATTGTGACACTCCATGCTTTAAGGTCAAGCCTTCAAAAGAAATGCTAGAGTCAGCAAAGGCTGCTACTTGGAACTATAACAAGCAGCATCAGTGAACATTTTCTTGTTTCAAGTTCATCCAAGTGCATTAGTGTAACAAAGCTGACAATTAAAAACTCTTTAATTCCAAGTGTATATATCTCTACCTGACAATTAAGAACTATATTCAGAATTATTCTTATTGTGTACTTTCAAATTAAGCAATCTACCTTGTGCTAATGTAAATTTGAAATATATTGTTTTTTATTTATTTTTATTTATTATTATTAATATTATCATTTTTATTTATTTATTTATTTGTGCTACTTGGCTTATTATTTTCACATTACCAAAAAGTTATGGCTCAAGATTGTGTCCATATAAGTGTACATTTGAATAAATATGTTTGAAATAGTTCATGTTGCAATTGTTGTTGTTTGTTTGGTTTTTGTTTGGGGTTTTTTGCTTCAGTTTTCTTTCATCTGCTGATAAATACAGTTTTTAAGTACTCAGTACAGTGAGTACAGTACATGATCACTACATGATGTCATATAGATACTGTCACAACCACAGGACTCGCTAAAAGATCATAGGATCATCTATGATGTTCCTATGATCTCTACATGATGTCTATATGACGTCATATCGATACTGTCACAACCACAGGACTCGCTAAAAGATCATAGGATCGCCTATGATCATAGCAAAGAGCAAAGATCAAATGCAGTCATCATAGGACTCGCTATGCCATCAAAGATCATAGGACTCACTATGACATCATCAAAGATCAAAGGCAGTCATCACTCACGATCATAGGACTCGCTATGACATCATCCAAGATCATAGAACTCGCTATGACACCATCAAAGATCAAAGGCAGGCATCACTGAACGATTGCTGACATCCTTGCTTACACCTGCTTTCTATGGGCATGCAGAAATACTTGCTTATACTTGGTTTCTATGAACATGCACAGGTATGCATGGGCATGCACAGATATGCACGGGCATGTACAGGTATGCACTAGTTGACAAAAATTACATATTTTTGTCTCAGCGACTCCATATTTGGGGATGCACACCCTCGTAACCTCAGCAAAGCACGTATAAAACCTTAGGCCATTCTGACGAACGGTTCAAGAGATATGCATGGAACAGACACACACACACAGATTCTGTGCATTTATAGACAGATGTTTAATGAGAAAAATATGCATTCAATACTTATTTTCCCCGCTGTAACTCATCATCAAGTCTATTTTCATACAAGACATACTCCACAAATATCATCATTGATCTCCATCCATCCAGTCATCTTCTACCATTTAATCATTTTTGGGTCGTGGGGGAGCTGGAGCCTATCCCAGCGTCTCTGGACAAGAGGCAGGGTACACTCTGTACAGATCGCCAATCCATTGCAGGTTCAACACAGAGACAGACAATCATTCACTCTCACATTCATACCCAAGGATAATTTAGAATCCCCAGATGATGCCAGTTAACCTAACCTGCATGCCTTTGGCCTGTGGGAGGAAACCGGAGTACCCAGAAAAAACCCACGCAGACACAGGGACGTACATGGACGTACAGGGACGTACACAGCACATGCAAACTCAACACAGAAGGGTCACTGATGGTCAGGGGAGGAATCGATCCCGTGACCTTCTTGCTGTGCTGCCATAGTGCTAACCACTGTTCCACTGAGCTGCCATCAATGATCTCCGTTTTCAAAATAATCTAGTTCTTTGTTCAGTTTTGCCTACCTCAGCAGCAGGGTTGAGCAGCACTGGTCCCACCTGCTCAGCCTGGTGTGTGTTATGTGGGTGTGTTCTCTAAGTGTAAATACAAAGGGTGAGTCAGCAATTTGTTTGTGATGACAAAAAAAAACTGCTGTCACTCCCTCAGTTATTTTAAGAACATGGTGTTTTTGTGAAAGTATCATTATGTCACCTACGGCTGTGAAAGTTATTACTCAAGATTACAAGTTCTGTCCCTCCTCTATGAGGTATGCTGAGAAGCCAATCCTCAAACTACTTCAATGATGAATTCATCACAGTTAACTTTCAGCTTTTGATCAAGTTTCATTGCGGCAAACATAAGGGATTGATGTAGTGGTGCATTATCGAAGACTCCAATATTAAAGTCATAATAAAGAGTAGACAAATCTTAATGACCTGCTTATGTCTTGGATACATTTATGGAAGAGCTCAGTGCATCATGGGAGGTTCTACATTACAGCAGCATTAACTTTGGTGTGGTTCAGGGTTGGGCAATGTGACAAACCAACATCACAATTAACTGAACAATTAACTTGTGAATTATTTATAATTCTTATTCGATTTGCAGCATAAATACAAAGTAATATGCATAGGGTGAAAAGTAATGGACCTAGCACAGAACCCAGTGGAAAAACATCATATGGTAACTAATCAAACCAACACAGATTTGTGCTTCATGAAAAGATGAGCAAAATGATTTTTTTTTTTTTAAAAGTCCATCAATGATGGAGTAGTAGAGTGCTCAGATCTTCTTACTACTGATCTTTGAGTACAGCCTAGATACAAACCCACTTGACGATCACTGTACATAAGTTTGCAAAATACGAAGGCAATTGCCTAAGAGGAGTAACAATTTTCATGAAATCATTAATGCTCAGCTTTCCTGACCTTTGACAATGGCCTTGACCTGGAGCTCAGCCTGGTTGCAGACAAACCTGAGGATGACTGCATGGGAATTTGTTGAGAATCTGGGCAATTGCAGAGGGGTATTCATTTTTCTGAAATCACCTAAATGTCCAGACCTCCTGACCTTTGACCTTGAGCACAACCTGGATATAGACACACTTTGGGATCTTTGTGAGTTTGGTGAGCGTTGAGGCAATTGCCTAAGAGTAGCAATTCCCATGAAATTAGGGCTGAAACGATTAGTTGACGTTGATAACGTCAAAAATTTGTCAACGCAGATTTTTATTGTCGACAAATCGTCTAATTTTAAAGTTTATATGCATGCCACGGAAATGTTCAGTTGTAACTGCAATGCATGACCGGAACTGCTGCGGGCAGTAATGCCTCTGTTGTCTGGCATGCGCGAACAATTTCCGGCAAAGAAGAGGAGTACAGCACGGCGAAGCAAAAAGATAAACAAGTTGAAGTGGAGCTAAAAAAAAAAAAAAAAGGCAGACCCAAACTTTCTAAAGCATGGAAACATTTCACAGAAAACAAAGACCCAAAAGTAAAACGCAGGGTTTGCAAGGCAGACCTTTCCTATCATGGCAGGACTACAGTGATGAGCATCTGAAACGACGACACTCGGGAGCCACGACATTTTAACAGCTGTTTTTGCTTGGTAAGTTTTGGCGAGTAAAGAAAGTTAATGCCACTTATTTTTAATGGCCAACTGTTTCAAGCTTTAGAAAAATTACAATACTGTTAGTACATGCCGTTTATGCTAGCTTACCTGTTTGACAATAAGCTCTCTGGCTGCTGAGGGGCTGAACTGTCATGGTTAACGTGTTGAATGCAGTAAATGACTGGATTACAGGAGTTGCTCTCTTTTTCATCTTTGTTAATATTAGTCCTCATTCTGAATATCCTAATTTGTAATTTAATAAATAAAAATGTAAAACCATAATCATCAAAATTAAATCAAACGGCTTGAAATATTGCTCTTAAGTGCAGTGAATACTGAATATAAAGGTTTACCTTTCTGAATTATATTGTTAAAAAAATGCACTTGCACAAAACTTCCACCTAATGTTAGTTTGTGGGTTGGAGCGGATCAGTAATCCAGGTGTAAAATATTTAATCAGTTGTTTAATTGACATTAGGCATTATGCTGTCTGTGATAAACTGATATACAACCTTAAACTTGTGACAATTAATACAGCTTTCTTTTTTGTCTTTTAGTCATAATCAAAGGTCTTTGGATGAGTTTGTCCTGAAGAGAGGCACATGCACGCCTCAAACTGCAGAAGTTGTGAGAGAGAGCATCCTCAATATGGTCGTCACTGACATGAGACCACTATCTATGATTGAAGATGAGGGTTTTTGAGAAGATGATCAGCACATTCCATCCAGGTTACACCTTACCTTACAATTCGTGTCAACTGTTTGGCTTAAAATAAATTTCAGTATGCTGTTGAGCTTCAATTTCAAATGTTTCTTGGGTAATTTTATTTAGCTCTGGAAACTGCTTATAAAATGTTATATTAAAGCAAGGACTGACAACAAGGTGACTTTCACAGGTGTGATAAAATATGCACTAGCGCCTCAACAGGAAGCAGAGATGGTGGACATGAGAGAAACAATCACGATTAGTCGACTAATCAAAAAAACAGTCGTTAGATTAGTCAGCTACCAAAATAATCGCTAGTTGCAGCCCAACATGAAATGTGGGTGAATGCCATGTCATCACATTACCTCCTTTCAGCTTTGCCAGAATGAACTAAAAATGATAAGCTGCTGTACTTAAACCAGTTAAATAATATTGTGAGTAGCAGTGTAGTGCAAACTACAAAGCCACAGAAATACATGTCCAGGATGCATTACACACGTGAAAGTGTAGCACCATCCGTTAAACACAGGTGAAACACCCACTTCCCTTAAAGGTTATCTATTCATTTTCCCCAAATGCCCATTTCCATGGAGACCAGTCCGAGAGAGATCCTGCAGTAACCTGACACAGCATGTGATGCCGCTAAAGGATTCAGTTACTCCAGCCTCTCTACTAAAGGATCATCCTGTGGGCTCGGTGTCATTTCAAACATGGACAACAACCCAACCAAAGAGCTGACCTGAACACTGAACAGCAATATTAAAGTCAGCAGCAGACGATAAGCTTTTATTTGACAGATGACAAATTAACAGGCGCACATTCTATACACACACACACACACACACAGAGAGTATATTATATATATATATATTATACATAGAGAGGTGTGAAAAAGTGCTTGCCCCCTTCCTGATTTCTCATTTTTTTGTATGTTTGTCACACTTAAATGTTTCAGATCATCAAACGAATTTAAATATTAGACAAAGATAACACAAGTAAACACAAAATGCAGTTTTAAATGAAGGTCTTTATTATTAAGGGGGGAAAAATCCAAACCTACACGGCTCTGTGTGAAAAAGTGATCGCCCCCGAAACCTGATAACTAGTTGGGCCACCCTCAGCAGCAACAACTGCAATCAAGCGTTTGCGATAACTGGAAATGAGTCTTACAGCGCTGTGGAGGAATTATGGCCCACTCATCTTTGCAGAATTGTTGTAATTCAGCCACATTGGATGGTTTTCGAGCATGAACCGCCTTTTTAAAGTCATGCCACAGCATCTTAATCGGATTCAGGTCAGGACTTTGACTAGGCCACTCCAAAGTATTAATTTTGTTTTTCTGAAGCCATTAAGAGGTGGATTTGCTGGTGTGTTTTGGATCATTGCCCTGCTGCAGAACCCCCAAGTGCACTTCAGCTTGAGGTCACCAACAGATGGCCGGACATCCTCCTTCAGGATTTTTTGGTAGACCACAGAATTCATGGTTCCATTTACCACAGCAAGTCTTCAAGGTCCTGAGGCCACAAAACAGCCCCAGACCATCACACTACCCCCACCATATTTTACTGTTGGTATGATGTTCCTTTTCTGAAATGCTTTGTTACTTTTACGCCAGATGTAATGGGACACACACCTTCCAAAAAGTTCAACTTTTGTCTCGTCAGTCCACAGAGTATTTTCCCAAAAGTCTTGGGGATCATCAAGATGTTTTCTGGCAAAACTGACACAAACCTTTATGTTCTTTTTGCTCAGCAGTGGTTTTCGTCTTGGAACTCTGCCATACAGGCCATTTTTGCCCAGTCTCTTTCTTATGGTGGAGTCATGAACACTGACCTTAACTGAGGCAAGTGAGGCTTGCAGTTCTTCTGGTATTGTTGTGGGGTCTTTTGTGACCTCTTGGATGGATCATTGCTGTGTTCTTGGGGTGATTTTGGTCAGCCGGCCACTCCTGGGAAGGTTCACCACTGTTCCATGTTTTCACCATTTGTGGATAATGGCTCTCACTGTGGTTCGCTGGAGTCCCAAAGCTTCAGAAATGGCTTTATAATCTTTTTCAGACTGATAGATCTCAATTACTTTGTTTCTCATTTGTTCCTGAATTTCTTTGGATCGCAACACAATGTCGAGCTTTTGAGGACCTTTTGGTCTACTTCACTTTGTTAGGCAGGTCCTATTTAAGTGATTTCTTGATTGAGAACAGGTGTGGAAGTAATCAGGCCTGGGTGTGGCTAGAGAAATTGAACTCAGCTTTCCAAAGATGTGATAAACCAGAGTTAATTTATATTTTAATGGGGAGGCAATCACTTTTTCACACAGGGCCATGTAGGTTTGGATTTCTTTTTTTTTTTAACCCTTAACCCCTTGCACTCCAGGCAATTTTCCTAAAAATGCCAAAAAATAACGTGCCCAAAGTAAATCGAAAGCTGTTCTTCAACCCTTTGCAGCATCTTCATGGGGTTGGTCTCATTTAAAAGAAAACACTTTGAATTTTTTGGCAAAAAAAAAACAATCTCTCTACGTGCTCCGGCCACTGAGTTACAGTCATCTAAACATACTGAACTTGAAGAAAATAAATTTGGCCACGGTGTTTTTTTGGATACAAATGCTTGCAAATAACACACAGCTGTCCGATCCGGCTGGAAAATGCAACAGAAATGTAGAACCAAGTGTTATCCAGCTGAGGTCAAAATTTTGTAACAATACCACAAAAAATGAATATTTTACACAGCTTTGTTCTCAGGCTGTTCCCAGTCGTTTTGGAACTGTGCCAAATGACACAGTTTGGAAAAACGTCTGTAACTTTTGAATGATTCAATGTAGAATCTTCATTTTAGGCTCTAATGAAAGGTCACACTCAGGGCTGTGTCTGTGTGTGTGTGTGGGGGGGGGGGGGTCGTCCCCCCCCCCCCCGCTACCAAGGACGGAGTTCGGCCCTCGCTACATGACGGATTACACTCGTTGCATGTTTCCACAGCAACGCTGTCACAGCGGCCCCCCCCCCCCCGCTACTGTGTGTGTGTGTGGGGGGGGGGGTTTGTCCCCCCCACCGCTACAGAGGACGGCCATCGCTACATGATGGAATAGACTTATATGTCTATGTGCCCACCGCTGCGCAGTCAGCGCGGCTTCCCCCCGCGGACCGGGGGCGTTCGGACAGTGAACGCCCCCCCCCCGCTCCTCTTCTGCAGCGGGGGGGGGGGGCCTTCACGGTACGAACACGGCAAATGAACCGTTTATCGCAGCGCACGCACTTCGTGCGCCGTACACTTGTAATTTACCGATCGGTCAAAAGTCATTTTTGGATTACAGTTTTCAGGGAGAAATAATAATTTAGCTTATAACACCTTACCTCTTCACAGCAGCAGAGTCCTGGCGAACTTCTCTTCCCCATTGTCAGACGAACGTGACGCTGGCCCGTTCGTGGATCCCGATCAAAACATAATTCCAATATTGCGGTTTTGGTGAATGATTTACGACCTTTGTCGTTGGCCTCCGTCGGTCTATGATGACGGAAGAGAATCCTAAACGTCTATTCTGCTGGAATGAGTGCAGGTCCCACTTGTGGGTGTTCTCCATGCTGCTGGGTGAGCCTGGGTCTATAGCAGGTTCGTCCAGCGTCCTTTGTTTTCATCTGCTGCAACAGTAAATCTCTCTTCACCCAGCCCGAATTTCTGTGCTTCAATTGGCTCCTGCATTCACAGTAGGCGGGTCCTCCTTCCTAGGTTTTCATTCATTGGCTCTTCATGGTTTCAGAAACCCAATTCAAGGCTCTTATTAGTCGAATGAGAGGTCAATCAGATGAACTAATCTGTTCGCGGTTGTGTCTGCAGCTTTTTTTTCCAGTGGCGCTTGAAGGCCACACCACCTACATCACCACCATCAGTATCTCTATCATGCGTCATGCGTCCGAGCGCGCATGAGCGCGCTCTCGTGCGCCCTAGGACGCAGAGACTTGCCCGCCCGCGGAACAACGGAGCGCAAGTGGTTAATAATAAACACCTTCATTTAAAAACTGCATTTTGTGTTTACTTGTGTTATCTTTGTCTAATATTTAAATTTGTTTGATGATCTGAAACATCCAAGTGTGACATACAAAAAAAAAAGAAAAATCAGGAAGGGGGCAAACACTTTTCACACCTCTCTCTCCCGGTGACAAATTTCGTGATTGCGGTTAACCGCAGTTAACGGCAGAAAGCATGAACAGTACTTTTTTTGGCCTAGCTGCACCCAGTACAGAAGCTGCTCTGGCCATACAGACACTGTGTGCGCCATGCAGACATTGCTAAGTCAAACAAGCTGGATCACAGCCATGGAAATCCACAAAATGCTGTCATGTTTAAGTTTACATTATCTGTCAGAGTTCTCACCTGGATAATGGTCACAGCCACCTCCAAAACTTCGCCTGGATGTGGACTGCTCTCCTTTGGAAGCCAGCTAGCTGTATAAACATTTTGTACCCTGCATCTCGCCCAAAAGATGCTGGGATAGGCTCCAGCCCCCCCGTGACCCGAAAGGATTAAGCGGTAGAAGATGGATGGATGGATGGATATTATACATAAAATTCCCCATAAAAATCATCATCTGTTTCAATACAACAATTTAAAAATGTCCCTGTAGCCAAGTTCCACCACAGTCCTGGAGGTACATATATGGTTTCCCAAATGAGAACCACTATAACTCCAGTTTAATATCTTTCTGTGTAACTGTCAACCCACTGTTCTGCTGACACAGTCAGATCACATCTTGCATTGCCCAGGAAGCTGTTTTTCCCTTACATATTACACTAATGCATGAGCCATCTAATGTACACTGTTGACCACAATTTGAAAGCCTATTCAGGGATGCTTATCCCATAGATTTACAGTAAAGGCAGGGGTCAACATAACTGCTGTTCAAGTTGGGGGGTAGTGCACATTTTGACACAGAGCCAAAATGTTAATCCTTTTTCTTTTTTGTCCACATGAACTAAAAATGAAATGGTCCTCAAAATGAGTTTTTATTAAAACCATAAGGGCTTCCATGTCCATTTCTTCTTCAAACAGCGCTATCAGACAACTACGTAAGTCCTATGAGATATAGGGATGGGAACTGATAAGATTTTATCAATATCGATGGCATTGTCGATTTTGCTTATTGATTCAATTCTTTATTGATTCCCTTAATTCTTGATCAGTTTTCTGTGTGGGGAAAAAAGCAGAAATCAATGCAGGAGTTTCATTATTTTTCTGGCTTTAAACAATGTTTCTTCTCTTAAAAAGATATAATCATCATCATCATAGCAGTCTGTCGTGGGCGACAATGACCGTTTCATTTAGGTCTGATCAGATTCCTCCACACAGCTCTGTCCTTAGCCTTCTGCTGCCAGGAACTCATGTCTATGTCCAGCTTCTTCAAGTTTCTTTTTACAGTGTCTTTAAATCTGAGCCTTGGTCTACCCTGATTGCGTTTGCCATCGCATAACTGTGAGTAGAGTAACTGCAGAGGGAGACGCTGGTGGTCCATCCTCTCAACATGTCTGAGCCATCTCAGGTTCATCTGTATTAGCATGTCCTCCATTGATGGTAGACAAGATCATTTCAACACTTCTATGTTGGTTATCTTGTCTTTCCATGAGATGTTCATTATGGCTCGAAGGTGTCTCATCATGTACGCGTGGAGTTTCTTCACCTGCACTCTGTAGACAGTCCAAGTTTCAGCACCGTACAATAGAGTAGCCAGTACTGTCGCTCTGTACACTTTGCATTTCACACGGATTGACACATGTCGATTGTTCCACAGTTTCTCCCTCAAGTTTCCAAACACAGCGCTCACTCTTCCCATTCTGAGAGATAGCTCATCCTCCAGCCTAGCATTCTCTGAAATAGTACTCCCTAGGTACTTGAAAGTCTTGCACTTGACTAGTGGCTCTGTACCAATGCTGATCTCTTCTGGTAGTGATGTTGATAATTGGAACTTTGGTGGTTGACAAAGGCACTCTGTCTTCTTGATGTTGATTTGGAGGCTGAATTGGCTAGCTGCTATTGCAAATTTCTCCACTAAAAATTGCATATCTTCCACGCTGTGTGCAACTTGAGCACTGTCGTCGGCAAAGAGCATTTCTCTTACTATCTTTATCGATGTCTTACTCTTGGCTTTAAACTGTGCCACATTGAACAAGTCTGCTTCTTTCCTTGTTTGAATGTATACTCCTTCTGAAGTGTCTTTGAAAGCCACCTCAAGCATGGCTGCCAGATATACAGTGGGGCAAAAAAGTATTTAGTCAGCCACCAATTGTGCAAGTTCTCCCACTTAAAAGATGAAAGGTCTCCAATTTTCATCATAGGTATACCTCAGCTATGAGAGACAAAATGAGAAAAAAAAAATCCAGAAAATCATATTAATTAATTCGTAAATTCCTCAGTAAAATTAGTATTTGGTCACCTACAAACAAGCAAGATTTCTGGCTCTCACAGACCTGTAACTTCTTCTTTAAGAGGCTCCTCTGTCCTCCACTCGTTACCTGTATTAATGGCACCTGTTTGAACTCATTATCAGTATAAAAGACACCTGTCCACAACCTCAAACAGTCAGACTCCAAACTCCACTATGGCCAAGACCAAAGAGCTGTCAAAGGACACCAGAAACAAAATTGTAGACCTGCACCAGGCTGGGAAGACTTAATCTGCAATAGGCAAGCAGCTTGGTGTGAAGAAATCAACTGTGGGAGCAATTATTAGAAAATGGAAGACATATAAGACCACTAATAATCTCCCTCGATCTGGGGCTCCACGCAAGATCTCACCCCGTGGAGTCAAAATTATCACAAGAACCGTGAGCAAAAATCCCAGAACCACACGGGGGGGACCTAGTGAATGACCCGCAGAGAGCTGGGACCAAAGTAACAAAGGCTACATCAGAAACACACTACGCCGCCAGGGACTCAAATCCTGCAGTGCTAGACGTGTCCCCCTGCTTAAGCCCGTACATGTCCAGGCCCGTCTGAAGTTTGCTAGAGAGCATTTGGATGATCCAGAAGAGGATTGAGAGAATGTCATATGGTCAGATGAAACCAAAATAGAACTTTTTGGTAAAAACTCAACTTGTCATGTTTGGAGGAGAAAGAACACCATACCTACTGTGAAGCATGGGGGTGGAAACATCATACTTTGCGGCTGTTTTTCTGCAGAGGGACTAGAACAACTGATCCGTGTAAAGGAAAGAATGAATGGGGCCATGCATCATGAGATTTTGAGTGAAAACCTCCTTCCACCAGCAAAGGCATTGAAGATGAAACGTGGCTGGGTCTTTCAGCATGACAATGATCCCAAACACACCACCCGGGCAACAAAGGACTGGCTTCGTAAGAAGCATTTCAAGGTCCTGGAGTGGCCTAGCCAGTCTCCAGATCTCAACCCCACAGAAAATCTTTGGAGGGAGTTGAAAGTCCATGTTGCCCAGCGACAGCCCCAAAACATCACTGCTCTAGAGGAGATCTGCATGGAGGAATGGGCCAAAATACCAGCAACAGTGTTGTGAAAACTTACAGAAAACGTTTGACCTCTGTCATTGCCAACAAAGGGTATATAACAAAGTATTGAGATGAACTTTTATTATTAACAAATACTTATTTTACCGAGGAATTTACCAATGAATTCATTAAAAATCCTTCAATGTGATTTTCTGGATTTTTTTTTTTTTTTTTCTTATTTTGTCTCTCATAGTTGAGGTATACCTATGATGAAAATTGGAGACCTCTCTCATCTTTTAAGTGGGGGAACTTGCACAATTGGTGGCTGACTAAATACTTTTTTATCCCACTGTAGTGAGAAGAGTGTAGGTGCCAGCACACACCCTTGTTTCACCCCATTGCTTACTGAAAAGTCTTTAGATACTGAACCACTCATTGCCACGTTTGCTTGCATACCTGTATGGAGTGCCTCGATCAGGCTGACAAACTTCTCTGTACAACCATATTTCTTGAGTACCTGCCAAAGTCCTTGTCGCAAAACAGTATCGAAGGCTTTACTGAAGTCTATGAAGACTACACAAAGCGGCATGTTCTGTTCGATACACTTTTCTTGAACCTGTTTCAAGCAGAAAATCATGTCCATTGTGCTTCTTCCACTTCTAAAGCCGCACTGGGTTTCCGGTAGTACATTCTGAACACCACCAAATTTCCACACTTCTGCTGGAATTCCATCCCTTCCTGGAGCTTTACCATCCTGTGTTGTCCTGATAGTTGCCATTAGTTCATCAAAATTTGGTGGTTCATCCAGACTTGATACAGCTGATCGCCGCACTAGAGCTTCTTTAGCCTCTTCAGTGAGATCTCCAGGGTTGTTTAGTAGTTGGTCAAAGTGGTCTGCAAATCTGTCCAGGATCTTGTCTTTCTCCTGCGAAAGAGTTTCACCATCCATAGCCTTTAGTTGGATCAATCCTCTTGGTTTAGGGCCGTAGATTTCTCTCAAACCCGTGAAGAATGTTTTCATGTCCTTCCTGTCTGCTGCAGTTTGAAGTTTCTCCGCTTTTTCATCCCACCAGTTGGATTTCATCTCTCTGGTGTACTTCTGTAGCTCACTCTGAGCCTTTGAGTATTTCTTCTTCTTCGACCTTGTGTTACACTGTAGGTTTTCCTGCCTAGCTGTATTCCTCGCTTCTAGTAGTTTCTTCAGGTGTTCATCATGCTCATCAAACCAATCTTGATGTTTCCTCTCAGGGTAGCCTAATACATCACTCGCAGTCTGATACACCGTATTCTTCAGTGTTGCCCATTTCTCTTCTATGTCATTCTCTGAGTTGTTGCTGTCCCAGTCTTTCAAGTTTTCATCCATTTCCTGTGTAAGTTCTTCCTGCTTCTTTTGGCCTTTCAGTGCACTAGTGTTTAGCTTCCGTGGTGGCTTCACACCCATCCTGCAGTGCTGTTTTCGTCTGCAAATCCTTAATCTAGATCTCAGCATAACATGATCAGTGCCACAGTCCGCACCTCTCGTTGCTCTGATGTCCAATACATCCCTTCTGTCTCTCTGCCTGACTATGATGTAGTCTAATAAGTGCCAGTGCTTGGATCTTGGGTGCATCCATGTCTTCTTGTGTGTGTCCTTGTGCTTAAATAGAGTGTTGGTTATCACAAGGTTGTATTCTGAACATAGTGTAAGTAGAAGTTCTCCATTAGCATTGCACTTGCCTACTCCACGACTGCCTAGCACTCCTTTCCATTTCTCGGTGTCCGAACCAACTCTGGCATTAAAACCTCCAACGAGTATCGGCCTGTCATCAGTCGGTACATGCCTGATAGTCTCACGTAAATCACTGTAGAACTCTTCCTTCACCTCCTCTGTGTTGGTCATTGTTGGGGCAAATACACTGATGAATGTGGCATACATCTTCCACTGTAGTTCAGGTTCAGGTTCAGGTTACTTTATTTGTACCCGTAGGTAGATTTGTTTTGCAGTCTGGTGACATCCATATTTACAAGCCACTAATTACATTCAACATAGACACAAACACAGGCATACATGAAGCTGACTATACACATGATAAAAATACTCAAGGCTCCATCAATCAGGGTATAAAAGGACAAAGAGATGAGGGAAAAACCAGAGGTAAGAGAGAAGGGTCATATTAAAAGTTAAAAACTAGTCAAAGAGGTTAAAAAACTCAAAAGTCTAAAACCCAATAAAATATTTAGAACCCAAGTGACATCCTACAAAAATAAGTAAATATAAAATGAAGTTAATAAATAGGTACCTAAATTATGTACAATATATTTTTACAGCTTGTTCAACTCTTTGACAGCAGCAGGGACAAAGCTGTTTTTGTAGCGCTGGGTTCTACTTTTTGGGACAGCAAACCTCCGTCTTGAGGGAAGAAGCTGAAAGTGGCAGTGCAAAGGGTGGGAGTCATCATCTAAAATGGAGGTAGCCATCCTCTGTACTTGTCTGGTGTACAGGGATGTCAGGCTCAGCTGTGGCTCACCAAGCAAACGACTGGACCATCTAACTACCTGATCCAAGGATTTCCTCTGTTTCAGTTTTATCTGACCAAACCATGACACTAAAGAAAAGGATAAAACAGATTCAATAAAAACCCGATAAAACATTGTCATTATGGTTCGGTCAACTTGGAAGCGTGCAAGTTTTCTCAAGCAATGCAAATGTTGCTGACCCTTTTTGCACACCCTTTCACAGTTCTCTTCAAAGTTTAAATTACTATCAATAATCGTCCCAAGATATTTGTACGATTGTACACATTCGGTGGTCTGGCCTTTTAGTATGGTGACTTTGTGCATGGGATTTTTCCTCCTAAAGTCAATAATCATGTCTTTAGTTTCTGTCGTATTCAGCTGCAGGTAGGAATCCTCACACCAGTGAACAAAATCATCAACTACTGGGCCGAGGCCACTCTCACCATCCTGGAGGAGACTGAAAATAACTGAGTCATCAGCATACTTTATAATGTGTCTGTTGTCATGTCTGCTCCGACACATGTTTGTGTACAGGATGAAGAGTAGTGGTGACAACACACACCCCTGAGGAGAGCCAGTAGAAGAGCACTTTAGGTCCGACAATGTACCATTGACCCTTACTCTCTGCGTCCTGTTGGTTAAGAAATCCAGAATCCAACCCACCAGATTATTGCTCAAATCAAATTGTTGCAGGAGCCTTTCAACTAAGATATGAGGTTGGATTGTATTAAAGGCGGAAGAAAAGTCCACAAATAAAAGCCTGGCATGTGTCCCATTAAAATCCAGATGTTCAAAAAGCATGTTAAACAGAGTGACAGTGGCATCCTCCACTCCTTTGTGTGGCCTATAGGCAAACTGCAGAGGATCCAATGCCTGCTCAGTCTGCCTTAGGACCTCACATCTGATCAGTTTTTCAAAAATTTTCATTAAAATTGAAGTCAAAGCAACTGGTCTAAAGTCGTTGACCGTTTTAGGACAGCTGGATTTTGGAACGGGAACAACCACGGCTTCTTTCCAGATCTTAGGCACATGTGTCTGTAAGGACTTATTGAAAATGTAATGAAATATAGGACTCAGTTCATGTGCACAGGACCTTACCAAGCGCCCACATATATTATCAGGGCCCTGACTTTTGTTCACTTTTACAGCGCAGAACTCCTTTTTAACATCCTGCACCTCAATATTAAAGTGCTGATTGTCTTTGAGTTTCTGTTTCAAATCTTGGATTTCTGTATTAAAATCAAAGGAGTCAAAACGACCATAAAAACAAGCTCTGTGTCTGAATTAAAACCATCTAAAAACACACGATTACTGCGCTCTGTGCTCTGAAGGCCTGCAATAGTTTTCATACAGGCCCAGGCTGAACCAAGTTTCTTTGTTGTCATCTTGCTTTCCAACTCTGATTTACAATTCTGTTTTGCTCTTAAAATTTCGGCCTTCAGCTCCTTTGTGGCAACCTGTAGCTCAGAAACAGACCCCGGTTTAAAGGCAAATGCTTTCCTCTTTAAGCAGGATTTAACCGATTTTGTAACCCATGGTTTGTTGTTGGGATATATTTTGACACGTTTACGTGGAACAATCTTATTTTTACAGAAAGACATGTATGAGCATGTGACGTCAACCAGAGAGTCCAAATCATCCCCGCAGGCCAGTGGGAACATCTCCCAGTCTGTACAGTCAAAGCATTCCTGGAGGCTGTGCACTGAATCTTCTGTCCACACATCAATGTAGTGGGAGTCTCATAGTCATTATCCTGTCGTTGATTGGCACCGGTTCCTCATCAAGCATTGCTGTCATCTCCTTTCTAACTGCAAAGCCCACTCCTGCTTCTCGCCTTTCTTGAGTTGATCTCCCACTCCAAAAGAAGATGTACCCATGGTCTTCCAAGCTGTCATATCCAGGCAATCTTGTTTCACTAAGTGCAGCTATGTCTACATTGTACCTGTTCATTTCCAGGGCCACAAGCGCGGTCTGTCTTTCTGGGCGCTGTGATGTTGTTCTGTCCAACAGAGTGCGTACATTCCATTCTGCTACACACAAGGTTGCTGTTTTCCTCTTCTTTTGTCTTCCTGCTCCTAGCTTACTTTTCGCTGCCTGTCGGAGTGTGAACAGATCAGCGCGGACCTTGTAAGCCCGGGCGGCGTCCGAGCCGGTATGAGTTGCTTTCTGATTGACCATTTCATGAAACTGCTTGCAAAGTATTTGAGTACTGCAAGCTTTTGCTGGACTAGCAGCACATTCTTGGCAGATAAAGGTAATATCAGTGGCAAGGACAAGCCAAGACAAACTGACTCCAGTATCTGTTGCAGTGACTGATCAGATGATAGGTTTGTTTATCTCTGCTCTTTGTGTAGTGCATGTCACAATGCACCGACTGGCACAGTCCACCACAGACCTTGTGACAGATGTGTTTATCTGCCAGGATGTCCAGTCTCACCCATCTCAAAAGATATAATAACATCATATATAAACACTGTAAACATTCTATCCTTAGAAAAATGGGCATTTATGCCTTGTAACATTTATAATGTTTAAATGCTGAAAAGCAATATACTAAATAAAAGCTGTATAAATGAATACTGAAATGATTAGAGACAGCTGCACAATTATGTTATTTTAGCAGTCACAAAAATATACATGCTTATTTGGGTGTAATTTTTGCATGTTTTTTTTCCATTTATATGCACAGTATACACCCACAGGTGCATAAAATACTCAATTGTATATTAACATACTGGTAAAACCTCAAGACTTCTCAGTATTAATCTGTAACCTACGTTACATGTACCACTTACCCAAAACTCCAGCTGCAGTACAGTCATGAATGGATGCCAGCCTTTCACTACAGACTTCGTTACAGCTCTGTGCGCAGCAACCATCAATGGGTTTTCCTGGCTAGGAGCAGAGGGCAAGCAGGTTGATAAAACCTCAGAGCTTCCTGATTAAAACGGATTAAACTTAGCCTGCAAGGCTGCTAGCATTGCACTAACATACTACTACTAATAATAAGCTAATATTACAGTCACTAATGGAGGTGCTGCTGTTTGGGAATCAGGTGTGGGCGCACTTTGTAGACTCTCAAACACATCATTTACCATACGATTCTGCCATTATCCCACAGTAGCGATGGTGTCATGGCGGTGCTTGGTAACAGCAGCGTGTGACATCACGACGCATGCCATTTAAAAAAAAACCCAAAACACTTAAGTGTAAACCCGCAGCATCGATAAAAGGAATTGATAACATCAGCGATGTATGATTCCTGGGGAGTGAAAAAATTAGAATCAGTTCCCAAAAGGAATCAGTTCTCAACTTCTATCCCAAATGAGATGACTGTTGATGGAAAGTGACCAGGGTTTCCTTTGGTAACATTTCCCAGTAGCAGCCCACCACGCCAGAAAAATGTCTGCTGCTCTATCAGGACATATAAATTTAAGAAAAATTTATGAAGGAATGACGATCCGCAAGCGCGCACATGAACAACATGCGTGACCGTCATCCGCACGGAGAGAAGCGCCCCGACTACGTGTTCTAGTCACCAGCCAGGCAGAGTGTCCCGCTACTAGCGTGACTGTCTGAGAAAAACACGAGCTTATTAAAGCACTTTAAACATGGGAAAAAAAAAAATCACAAGAGGTATGTAGGCACTAGAGGCATTTATCATGGTTTTAACCCGCTGGTAACGGGAGCAATAACGGAAGAGTCACTTAGATAACAGGCATGGTTAAGAGCTTGCATTGGTTGATTTTGTTTAATTGTTTTTTTGTTTTTCTTATTTCAGTCAAGAATGAAAAGGAGCTGTTTTTAACCTTTACCTTAGTTAATATTAACTTAGTTATGTTCATTATTATGGACCTGGCAATTTAAGATGACCAAAATTCATGAAGTCAATGACTTTAATCCGTCAGCAGCCTTCAGACAAACTAAACATGCCAACATTTGGATTTCAAAATAAGGGAGGTTTTTCCTGCTGTCTGGGTGGTGAGGAGATTTCTGAAAAAAATGTAAATATATAGTAATATCATAACAGAAATAACTGCCTCTTTGGTCATTAAGTTAATTTACAGGTACATCTCAAAAAATTAGAATATCATGAAAAAGTTCAATATTTTTTGTCACTCATTTCAGAAAGTGAAACCCATATATTATATAGATTCATTACAGAGAGAGTGATATATTTCAAGTGTTTATTTTAATTTTTATGATTATGGCTTACAGCCCATGAAAACCCCAAATTCAGTTTCTCAAAAAAAAAATAGAATATTACAGAAAATTAATTTTGAAAAAATAGTTTTTTTTTTTAATACAAATGTGGACTGACTGAAAAGTCTGTCCATGTACACACAAATCTCGGTCAGGGCTCCTTTTGGATTAATTACTGTGTCAATGTGGCGTGGCATGGAGGTGATCAGCCTTATTAAACAAGGTTTTGATACTTTTGGCAGTGTGTGTGGGGGGGGGGGGGGGTACCAAGTCCTGCTGGAAAATGAAATCAGCTTCTCCAGAAAGCTTGTCAGCAGAGGGAAGCTTGAAGTGCTCTAAAATTTCCTGGTAGGTGACTGCACTGACTTTGGTCTTGATAAAACACAGTGGACCAACAGCAGCAGATGACATGCAGGGTTTCCTCTGGTAACATTTCTCCATGGCGGCCCGCCTCGCAAGAAATCGTACCGCCACGCCAAACCAATATGATTTTATTAATAAAAATATATGAAGCAATGACTTTCCGCAAGCGCGCACATGAACAACGCGGGTGGCCGTCATCTGCGCGGAGTTTAGAAGCGCCCCGCTCACACGAGTTTCCAGTCAGTCAGCAGTGTCTCGCTAAGCATGACTGTCCGACAGAAACATGAGTTTATTAAAGTACATTAAATGTGGAAAAAATCATAAGAGGTATGTAAGCACTGGCATTTATCATGGTTTTAACTCGCTGGAAATGGGAGCCATAATGGAAGAGTTGCTTAGCTAAGAGATGTGGTTAGAATTCAAATGCAGCCAGCTTCATATGAAGGGAAAGGCAAGGGACTGATGCATTGCTGAGGATATATTTCACCAGCGACTACAATATTAACTTATAAGACTGGCAATTTCTCTCTTTTCTCGCACGAGCAGGTGTGCCGTTTTTATTCTCCAGCGGCAGTGACAAAGCAACAGCTAAAAACACTAGCTCTAAACTGAGGTCCTTCAGTGGCTGCCTAGACAGGTGCCTGATGAGAAAGCCTGAGCGCATAATTATAACGGCCGTTGCTAAACGACCAGGAGCTGGCCATTTATGTCTACACTACGTGGCCAGGAGCTACTTAGTGAATGAAACACCACGTGCAGGAGTGATTTTTTGTGTTGTATTGAACAAAACCCCAAAACGTGTTAAAGGGAGTGAATGAAGTGTGGATGTATTTGTGTGTGAAACACCCGAGCTGTCGGACCCAAAGGACTCCCTGACACGCCTGAAGGAAAATAAATAAATATGTGCATTTTTTTTAACCTACTAGCCAAATCAGGAGGTATTGCATTATTAGCATATTTTAATTTGTGTGTATTGTGTGTATTTTCTACTATTGAATTAAAAAAAAAAGTCGAACTGTAGGTGCTTCCCGGCCAGATATTATGATACTAGGAAACCGGCTCCAGGCCGTGTAGTCATTTCACAACTTATAACTGCCTAAACAGATCATTCTGTACATGAACACATATTGTGGTGAATTATGTCTTTAGAGTCCGCTACAGTTTGATTTCAAAATAAGGGAGGATTTTCCTGCTGTCTGGGTGGTGAGGAGATTTCTTAAAAAAAAAACCCAATCAACTATAAATATAAGGAAATATAACGGAAATAACAGCATCCTTGGTCATTTAAGTGAATTTATTTCATTAAACACAATTTTATTAATATTTTTTCTTTGTAATCAGAGCTAAATTATTGTTCTGTTCTGACTGCAAAATTATGGTCAAAAATGTAAATTGTTATAAGTAAAAAGTAAAAAAAAAAAAAAAAAATTACCACAGTTTGTTTCAAATTTATCTAAAAAAAACAAAAAAAAAAACAAATTTTATTTTAAAAGACAGACAAAAATTAGTCACAAAATAATCCACAAATTTATAATAAAGTTTCAAATGTACAATTAAAGTCAATTTTACAAGAGGATATTACAAATTTGAGGAACATGGTTTCAACTTTAGATTTACAGAGAAAAGTAGAAAACTATAAGAAAATGGTTATCAATTTTTGAGAAAAACCTCAAACCTTCAAGACTGAAGTCATTACTCAAGTTTTTAAGTGGGTGCTCTTTGTACCCTTAACTCAATTAGAAATTTTTGGTTGCCTACTTTTAATTATTAATTTCAAAGCAGTGCTTTTACATGAGTAGAATTTCTGGTTACTATACCCACCTGATCATATAATTTAAGTATGCTTGAGTGCATCACTATTATGAATGTTTCTTTCCCTTCCCTACTCTCTCAAAGGAAAAAAAAAAGAAACACTAGAATAAAAACACAAAAAATACACATATTTTTGTCATTTATGTAAACCAAGACAAAAAAATCCTGCAGGACAAAACATGACACTTGATATTTTCTAACCTGTTTGTATACCACCATAGACAGAGAGAGAACCTGAATTAGACAGAGCTCAGAGAGGGCAAGATGAGACAGAAGAGAGGAGCCAAGGAGAGGGAAGTGTTCAGGCAGAGGAAGGAGAGAAGGATAACACCACTAAAAAGTCTAAACACAGGATGTCTGGGTGGGACCCCAACTGGCCCAATATTCAAGCCTCGGTTGTACAATACTTCAAATGGTAAGTTCCATATGCAACATTATGGTGTAAAATTTTCAAAAGAAATAAACAGTATAAAATTAACATATTCCGGTACGTTCCCCCCTCCCCCCCCGGGGAAAAATATGTTGCCACTGCACCAAGGTCTTTAAGCCAGAGGAAACACTGACATGGTTCCTCAAATCATCACTGACTGTGGAAACTTCAAACTAAACCTCAAACAACTTAGATTCTGTGCCTCTCCGCTCTTTCTCCAGACTCTGGGACTTTGATTTACAAATTAAATGCAAAATTTACTTTTATCTGAACAGAGGTCATCTGCTAGTGTTTGTCCACTGTGTTTTATCAAGACCAAAGTCAGCGCAGTCGTCTACCAGGAAATTTAAGAACACTTCATGCTTCTTTCTGCTGACAAGCTTTATGGAGAAGCTGATTTCATTTTCCAGCATGACTTGGCACCCCCCCCCCACTGCCAAAAGTATCAAAACCTGGTTTAATGACCATGGCATCACTGTGTTTGATTGGCCAGCAAACTCTCCTGACCTAAACCCCATAGAAAATCTATGGAGTATTGTCAAGAGGAAGATGAGAGACACCAGACCCAACAATGCAGATGAGCTGAAGGTCACTATCAAAGCAACCTGGACCTTCATAACACCTCAGCAGTGCCACAGGCTGATCACTTCCATGCTATGCCACACTGATACAGTAATTAATCCAAAATTTGCCCCGACCAAGTACTGAGTGTGTACATGGACATACTTTTCAGTCGGTCCACATTTGTATTAAAAACCTATTTTTTTTTAATTAATTTTATGTAATATTCTAATTTTTTGAGAAACTGAATTTGGGGTTTTCATGGGCTGTAAGCCATAATCATCAAAACTAAAATAAAGACTTGAAATATCCCCCTCTCCGTGTAATGAATCTATATAATATACGGGTTTCACTTTCTGAAATGAGTGACAAAAAATATTGAACTTTTTCATGATATTCTAATTTTTTGAGATGTACCTGTATTTCATTTAATACAATTTTACTAATATTTTTTCTTTGAAATCAGAGTTAAATTATTGTTCTGTTCTGGCTCTGCAAAATTACGGATAAAAATTTAAATTGTTATAAGGAAAAAGTAAAAAAAAATTACCGTAGTCTGTTTCAATTTTTAAAAAAAACAAAAACACAGTAATTTTGCATGTTCTCCCCGTCTCTGCGTGGGTTTACTCCGGGATTTCTCCAGTTTCCTCGTACATGCCAAAAAAAAAAACAAAACAAAACATGCAAGTTAGGTTAATTGGCATAAAGAACAATGGGGATTCTAAACTGTCCTTAGGTATGACTGTGAGCGTGAATGGTTGTCTGTCTCTCTGTGTTGGCTCTGGGATGGACTGGTGATCATCCCAAAGATGCTAGGACAGGCTCTAGCCCCGCCGTGACCCAAAAAGGATTAAGCGGTAGAAGATGGATGGATGGGAAACAGTAATTTTATTTTTAAAAAACAGACAAAAATTAGCCATAAAATAATCCACAAATTTATAATAAAGTCTCAAATGTACAAGAAAAGTCACTGTTACAAGAGAAAATTACAAATATGAAGAAAATGGTTTCAAATTTAGATAAATTTACAGAGAAAAGTAGAACACTATTAAGAAAATTTTTGAGAAAAACCTCAAACCTTCAAGACTGAAGTCATTACTCAAGTTTTTAAGTGGGTGCTCTTTGTACCCTAAACTCAACTAGAAATTTTTGGTTGTCTACTTTAATTATTAATTTCAAAGCACTGCTTTTACATGAGTAGAATTTCTGGTTTCAATACCCCTCTGATCCTATAATTTAAGTATGCATGAGTAAATTACTATTATGAATTTTTTTTTCCCCTTCCCTACTCTCTCAATGGAAAAAAAAAAAAACACTAGGATAAAAATACAAAAAATACATATATTTTTGTCATTTATATAAACCATGACAAAAAAATCCTGCAGGACAAAACATGACACCTGGTATTTTCTAACCTGTTTGTATGCCACCATAGACAGAGAGAGAACCTGAATTAGACAGAGCTCAGAGAGGGCAAGACAAGATAAGAGAGGAGCCAAGGAGAGGAAAGTGTTAAGGCAGAGGGTCCAGGAGAGGTGAGATCTGAGGAAGGAGAGAAGGATGACACCACTAAAAAGTCTAAACACAGGACATCTGGGTGGGACCCCAACTGGCCCAATATTCCAATAGTCAAGTCTCGGTTGTGCAATACTCCATATGGTAAGTTCCATACGCAAAGTTACTGTGCAAAACTAAAAAAGAAATATAGTATAAAATTAACATATTCCGGTAACATAGTAGTAGAGTCAGGGTGATTGAGAGGAGAAAGAGAGTGGTTTGACTGATCCTCGCAGGTGTGGAACAGTCACTAGCTATAACGGGAGACGGAATATTTTGATTTTGGGGGGATTACCACGAATGTGGGGAAAGGGAATTTGTTTTTGTTTAGTTTGTAGTGTAGAGAATGTGCTCAAGGATGAGGCTGAGTTTATTTCTCAGGTTCAGCTTTATTGTCAGAACACATCTCTAGCAATCTCTCAACAAGAAAAGAGGCTGATCAATGAAACATCACACTCTTATACTCCTAGAGCATCGAAACCTAAGTCACATGGTGCTTTAGCAAACATACAGTCACATGGTACTTCATGTGACTGTTAAAGGGAAAAATAGCAATTACTTGCAACTTTTTTGACAGGTAACTAAATCTGAGAGCTTTTCTTACTCATTCTTAAACATCTTGTGAAAACAGCTTTTGTAATAAAATAGAGAACACAGTAAAGTCAGTAAATTCATAGAAAGTTAAACTAAGTTGCTAATTTTACAGTGCATAAATTTTGTTTATTAAATGAATAGCTAAATTCAACACTCACATAAAATTACAAACTCTTTGAAAGGGAAAAACTCAGGACGCATCGATCAATATATCGCCTTAACATCAGTATCGGTAGATATTTACCTTGGTGACTGATTTTGGCTTTCACAAATATGATACTGGCAGTGGCGTCATTTTCTGCCCTGAAACAGACAACGGTAGACTTCAGCTGCACAAGGTAGAAGGTGGAAAGTATCTTTTCTTTGGTCTTTGAGATGACCTGGCTGGGGCTTGAACCCACAACCTCCCAGCTGCAGGGCAGATTCTCTACCACTACAGTTTCAGTAGACTACAGCTGCAAATTTCGAAAACATCAGAGACGACCATTTTAAAGGACTGCAGTTCAGTTTCTTCACAATGCAAATTTCTTGGCCGATACCAAAACAATCAAAAATAATACATTGGCAAATCTATTATTTTTGACATCAGCTGATACAGGAACAGTATCCTCCAAGACTATTAAAATGAGGAAGTTTACAGTTCTGTTGAACATGTCACTAAAAACTACCATGTATTTTCATATTAAAACTACTTAATCCCAGTCACAATCCAACTCTTTGATCTTTCACCATTGTCTCTTATTCTTCGATGATCCGGAAATCCCTCTGGGGCATCTTCTCTGAGACAAAGGCCAAATCTCGCACCTCCTCGTTATCTCTTGCAGACCTCTGCAGATCCAGACCTTCTTTGTCCCGCGAGACGTGAAGCACCCAATACACATACAGCAATAAAGTTGTGGAAAATATGAACCCAACATATGTGCCACATAACCCCCCCAAACATCTACTAAGAGACAACACATAATCAGAGATGCATGACAGAAAACATTACCACATATCAAAAATCAATCCACCAATTGCCTAGGTCTTAACCTCCTGCCATATCTGCTGTAAGCCGGCTTTGTTCCTTCTGCAGCGCCTTCCTGTACCTGTGGATCAGAACTGTTAGCACATCTCTGTGGGGACTCTGAAGAATGTCTTCTCGGCGGCCTGCCACGGCGGGGGGCCCTTGCCAACTGCATGTGTTCATCAGCCAGAACAAAAGCGGGTTTGAGTCTGTTTATGCAAATCAACTCCTTTCTGCCTCCTAAATCTAGCAAAAAATGCTTCTCCCATGGTTTCCAACACTCTGAAAGGCCCGTCATAAGGCGGCCACAAACCTGGGCGTTGAGCATCATGTCTAACAAAAACAAACTCCGCATTTTTTAAAGCCTTCGGCACAAAAACGCGTGAAAAACTGCGATGAACTGGGCCCGGAAGGGTGTTTGATCCCGTGCCGCTCTGCAACAGCTGAGCGGGGGGGCAATTTGGCGCAGGATTGTCGGGAAGGAATTCCCCAGGCAAACGGAGGGGTTGTGCAAAAACTAATTCAGCTGGGGAGGCGTGCAAATCCTCCTTAGGTGCAGAACGCAACCCCAATAAAACCCATGGAAGTTTATCCACCCAATTTGTATCCGTAAGAGACGCTCTGAGGGCTGCTTTCAATGACCTATGAAAGCGTTTGCACAATCCGTTAGCCTGGAGGTTATACGCGGTAGTGCGGTGAATCTTCACCCCTAGGCTGTGGGCCATCGATGACCAGAGTTCAGAAAAAAATTGGGGACCTCTGTCGGACGTTATGTCCGACGGAACTCCAAAACGCGCAACCCAAGCTGTTAAAAACGCGCGTCTCGGTGAGCCAGCAGCTGTGAACTGGCCAGGGTAACTCTCACCGCTGATGGTAGTGTCCTGAGGAAAAGATGGGCTAAGTTAAAGCCATCATCTTCGTCGTCTCTCAAACTCAGCATCCTCGCCATCAGGTCTGCAGGCCTGTCTGCCTCGCCTTCAGTCAACACCAGGAGCCTCTCTGCTCGCTCTCCCAGCGAGGGGGTGAAAGCACGGATGAGAGCGGCTTTCAATGCGCCATACTTGTCGTCGTCTGGTGGGTGGTTAGTCAGGCTCTCCACCCGCTGGGCTGTGAGGCTGTCCAGCTTTGCGACTACATGGTAGAATTTCGTGGCATCCGCCGAAATTCCTCGAAGATGGAACTGTGCCTCGACAGTGTTAAACCAGGAGCGCGGGCTATGCTGCCAGAAATCAGGCAGCTGGACTGCGGTAGCTGCATTAGCCTGGCTGGCTCCTGAAGAGTCCGGTGTGGGAAGGTTGTCACCGGCCATAATTTGTCGTAGGGTCACCAGTGTAGAGAATGTGCTCAAGGATGAGGCTGAGTTTATTTCTCAGGTTCAGCTTTATTGTCAGAACACATCTCTAGCAATCTCTCAACAAGAAAAGAGGCTGATCAATGAAACATCACACTTTTATACTCCTGGAGCATCGAAACCTAAGTCACATGGTGCTTTAGCAAACATACAGTCACATGGTACTTAATCCCAGTCACAATCCAACTCTTTGATCTTTCACCATTGTCTCTTATTCTTCGATGATCCGGAAATCCCTCTGGGGCATCTTCTCTGAGACAAAGGCCAAATCTCGCACCTCCTCGTTATCTCCTGCAGACCTCTGCAGATCCAGACCTTCTTTGTCCCGCGACACGTGAAGCACCCAATACACATACAGCAATACATTTGTGGAAAATATGAACCCAACATATGTGCCACAGTAGGATGAATGTTCTTTCATCCATGTTTTTGCTTCTCTGTAAGAGTATGTTCATATTGCAAGGTAATCTCAAACTCCTTATTGATCATAGATCGAACCGTTAATCTTAATTTAACTTCATGGAATTGCAGAGGTCTATAAAATCTTAAAAAACTTAAGTTATGAATAAAATAAAAGACAGATTCAAAAATTGTATTTTTACAAGAAACTCATCTATTAGAGGAGGATGTAAAAAGAATTAGGAGAAGATGGCAAGGTAACGTGTTCACCTCATCATTTTCATCCCGAGCTAGGGGAGTTATGATTCTCATACATAAAACAGTCCCATTTCAAATGAAAAATGTAATTAGAGACAAATTTGGAAGATATCTAATCATCCAAGGATCTTTGTTATTAGAAAATATAAATCTGGTGAACTTATACGGCCCCAATATTGATGATCAAAACTTCTTTGTTAATTTATTCCTCACTTTATCATCACTTACAGGGCAACATATAATAGCAGGGGATTTTAATTGTACATTGAATCCCAGTATAGTGAGATCAACAGGACTGGACTGTACGCACAATGGATGTAGGATGACCATTAATCATTTTATGAAAGAATTGAGATTGCTAGATACAGTATATGGAGAGAAATGAAACCACAAGTCAAAGCCTATTCTTGTTATTCTAATACCTATAAGACATTCTCACGTATTGACTACTTTTTGATCTCTACAGAATTAAGGTCCAAGATTCAAAACTGTTTCTATGATAACACTGTGATCTCTGATCATGCACCCTGCTGTCTAGTATATGTAGATAAGAAATTGACAAAGGACCCAGTTAGGTGGCATTTTCAACATAAATGGCTTCAGGATGAGGAATTTGTTAAGTACATAGAAAAACAGATGAGTTCTTTGATATCAATACTACACAAACAACGGCATGTATAAATTACATTACCGGAGTGGTGGCTCAGTTGGTAGAGCATCCGCCCCACACCCGGGAGGCAGGGGTTCAAATCCCGGCCGGGTCATGACAAAGACCATATAAAAGTGGAACTTCTTGCCGTCCAGTTTGGTGCTCAGCAATAAATGGAATCGAGGAGGGAACTCTGTGGCGGCGCCTTGCATGGCAGCGGCCCTCTGATTCTGCACTTGGGGTGTGTGTGATTTACACTGTAGATAGGTAAAGCACAATCTCGTTCTGCTGTACATGATTGGTTGTATGGTTGAATGACAATAAGGGTGATGTAATTAAAGTGGGAGGCTTTCAAAGCTTTTATTAGGGGGCATATTATTAGTTATACAGGTTCAAAATCTAAGACGACTCGAGAGGAGAGAGTCCAATTGGAACATAAAATAAAAATTCTTCAAGAAAAGGTGTATGCAGGAAGTAACCCACAGTTAGAGAACAAATTACTGATTCTGAGAGCTGAATATGACAAAAAAAAAAAAAAAAAAAATCAGCGAATAGAGCTGCCTTGAGTCTTCTAAGATTGAAGCAAACTTTTTATGAACAAGGTGAAAAATCAGGAAAATTATTGGCATGGCAGATTAAACAATTAGAATCTAAAACACCAATTACCAGTATTATAAGTAACGGACAGGTAGTTATAGATCCTTTAGAAATTAATAGTGCCTTTAGAGAATATTATGAAAAACTATATGATACAAAAAATGAAACTGACTTAACAAAACTAAATGGGTTTTTGGGTGGATTATCTATACCATGTATTCCAAATGAAAACAGGGAGATACAGGAGTCTAAAATTAGTCAAGAAGAAGTTGGGCAAGCCATTGATAATATGAAATCAGGAAAAAGAGCAGGACCAGATGGTCTTCCAGTTGACCTCTATAAAAAATTTAAGAATAAATTAATAAAACCACTGTTGGAAATGGTTTTAGAAGCATTTCAAAATGGTAATTTACCACCATACATGAATAATGCCTTAATTATTCTGTTGCCAAAACCAGGTAAACCCCCTAATAAATGTGAAAACATGAGACCAATAAGCCTATTAAATGCTGATCTTAAAATAAAATGTAAAATTTTAGCAAAACGACTACAAGAAATATTACCAAATATTATTAACCGAGATCAGAATGGCTTTATAATGGGAAGACAAGGCTTCCATAATGTAAGAAGACTATTTAATATTATTTATTCCAATAAAGAAGCACCGGATACAGCTCTCCTATCATTGGACGCCGAAAAGGCCTTTGACAGGGTTGAATGGCCCTATCTTTTTGAAGTCCTACAAAGGTTTGGACTTGGAAATAATTTCATAAAATGGGTCCAGATACTATACAATAATGCTACAGCAGAAATCCTAACAAACAGCAATATCTCAAAATCAATAAAAATCAATAGGGGATGTCGACAAGGCTGTCCACTTTCACCCTTATTGTTTACTATGGCAATTGAACCTGTAGCGATGGCAGTACATTTACATCCACAAATATATGGAATTAAAGTAGGACCAAAAGAACATAAAATCTCCCTGTATGCCGATGTCATAATTTAGTTTATGTCAAATTTTAAAAAAATCAATTCCGACCTTGTTAAATTTAATAAAGAGTTTTGGGGATATATCAGGATATAAAATAAACAAAACAAAATCTTCAATATTAATGCTAAATGAGACCCAGAGAAATCATCCAGCTCCTGAGGTAAACCAATTCAATGTTGTAAATCAGTTTAAATATCTAGGAATTCAAATTTTGCCTAAGCTAGAATCAGTCACCAGTGCCAACTATGAAGCCTTAATGACAGATATTAATGAGTTACTTCAGAGATGGATGTCGCTACCAATGTCGATGATCGGGAGAATTAATATACTTAAAAGTAATATCTTACCAAAAATATTTATTTCAAAACATTCCTTTACCACCACCTTCAGATCTATTCTCAAGAATTAAAAAAAAGTTAGTGGAATTTATATGGAACAATAGGAAGGCTAGATTACGTCTGTCCTTACTATATTTACCATTTGATCATGGAGGTCTGAAATGTCCAAACTTTATGTTGTATTACTGGTCAGCACAACTGAGGTCTAAGACATATTATTTTTCATCAAATGATCTTCCTCACTGGACTGAAATGGAATCATACAATTTACCTTTACCTCTTCCCTTATTCATATACTCAGACTCGGCTAAAAAAAAACTACAGAAACAAATTAAAAATCCAATTGTAGACTTCCGGTTATGGCTGCCACGTAGGACGGACGTGTCTCGCTCTGCTCTGCTCCTGGAGAAAAAAAATCGGCAAATAACTCTCTCATTTGGGACAGAACGTACCCCAGCATTTGGGCGAGGATATGTCGGCGAAGCCTAAGGCTGGAAAACCAGGAAAAGGAAAAAGCGAGCCGCCGAAACAGTCCAAATTAACGGACTTTCAGGTCTGTGACGCAGCAAACAAGGCTCCATATATGGCGGAGGAGGCTGGCGGCGGTGCGATTTCTGCGGGGAATGGCGCAGATGCGCTGATGGCTGCCATGAGTTCAATGAGAGCGGACTTTTCCTCTAGATTTGATGGGATTATGACAGCGTTGGAAGGAATAAGAAAGGAATTGGGTGACTGTGTAGAACGAACGGCGCAGATGGAGCTTCGTCTCGCTAGTGCTGAAGATGACGTCACCCGTCTTCAATTAAAGGTGCGCACTTTGGAAAAAAAAAATAAATCTCTGGAAGATAATATTTTGGATTTGGAATCTCGGTCGAGACAGAATAATTTGAGGCTGGTGGGTCTTCCAGAGGAATCAGAAGGTCGGGACGTATGTTCCTTTCTGGAAAAGTGGATTCCGGAGGTGCTGGGCAGCGAGGAGTTGCAATCAGCAGTGGTTCTGGAAAAAGCACATCGTATTGGCCCACGGAGAGATAAGGGACCGCCGAGGACCTTAATTATGAAGTTTCTTAGCAACAGAGACAGGATGAAGATCTTCAACGCTGCACGTGCTAAAGGAGAGATTAAACACCAGGACCAGCAGGTGCGGTTCTACCCAGATTTGGCCACAGGAATCCAGCAATTGAGGAAGCAGTTTGATCCCGTACGTAAGGAGCTGCGCAACCTTGGGATTCGTCATGGTGTAATCTATCCTGCGAGACTGCTGACCACGTATGAGGGCAGAACCCACATCTTCAAGACCCCAGAGGAGGCGCAGGAGTTCATCAAGAAGATCAAAGAAGAAGAAGAGACTGGTGGGAGCTAAGCATGAACAAAATATAAGGTAGAATAATTAAGCATTTGCACAGGCATCTGACTGACTTGAAGTAAATAGTAAGTTTACAAAATATAGATTGTATTATATATTAAAAAAAACAAAACAAACAAAAAAAAACTATGATGTACAAAGTTGTTAAAAATTTTGGAGTTAAGTTGGAAAACTACAGAGGAGAGTTAATGTTACGTCATTAAAAGCAGTAGAGTTAGGGTGATTGGGAGGATGAAGAAGGAGTGGCTTAGGCTGTTCCCCGTGGGTGTGGAACAGTCGATGGCTATATCGGGAGACAGAATTTTTCTTTTGATTTTGGGAGGTTTGCCACAAGTGTGGGAAGGGGAAAATTTGTTTGTGTGTAGTTTGTAGGATGAATGTTCAACCACTCATGTTTTTGCTTCTCTGTATGAGCATGTTTACACTGCAAGGTAATCCCAAACTCTCTATTGATCATGGACCAAAGTGTTAACCTTAATTTAACTTCATGGAATTGCAGAGGTCTACAAAATTTAAAAAAACTTAAACAAGTTATGAATAAAATAAAGGACATGGGTTCAAGAATTGTGTTTTTACAAGAAACTCATCTGATAGAGGAGGATGTTAAAAGAATTAGGAGTAGATGGCAGGGAAGTGTATTCACCTCTTCATTTTCATCCCGGGCCAGGGGAGTTATGACTCTCATACATAAATCAGTTCCTTTTCAAGTGAAAAATGTAATTGGAGACAAATTTGGAAGATATGTAATCATTCAAGGTTCTTTGCTATTAGAAAATATAAATCTTGTGAACTTATATGGTCCCAATATAGATGATCAGAAGTTCTTTGCTAATTTATTTCTCATCTTATCATCACTTACAGGGCAACATATAATAGCAGGAGATTTTAATTGTACATTGAATCCAGGTGTGGATAGATCAACAGGACTGGATTGTACGCACATTGGATGTAGGATGACTATTAATCATTTTATGAAAGAATTGAGATTGTTAGATATATGGAGAGAAATGAAACCACAAGTTAAAGCCTATTCTTGTTATTCCAGTACCTACAAGACATTCTCACGTATTGATTATTTTTTGATTTCCACAGAATTAAGGTCCAAGATTCAAAACTGCTTTTATGATAACATCGTGATCTCTGATCATGCACCCTGTTGTCTAATATATGTAGATAAAAAATTGACAAAGGAATCAGGTAGATGGCAATTTCAGCATAAATGGCTTCAGGATGAGGAATTTGTCAAGTATATAGAAAAACAGATAGACGAGTTCTTTGACATCAATACTACACAAACATCAGCATGTGTAAAGTGGGAGGCTTTCAAAGCTTTTATTAGGGGACATATTATTAGTTATACAGGATCAAAATCTAAGAAGACTCGAGAGGAGAGAGCTAAATTGGAACATAAAATAAAAAATCTTCAGGAAAAAGTGTATGCAGGAAGTGACCCAAGGTTGGAGAATGAATTACTGATTTTGAGAGCTGAATACGACAAAAAAATCAGCGAATAGAGCTGCCTCGAGTCTTCTAAGATTGAAACAATCTTTTTATGAACAAGGTGAAAAATCAGGAAAATTATTAGCATGGCAGATTAAACAATTAGAATCTAAAACACCAATTACCAGTATTATAAGTAACGGACAGGTAGTTATAGATCCTTTAGAAATTAATAGTGCCTTTAGAGAATATTATGAAAAACCTTTTTTGGAAATGGTTTTAGAAGCATTTCAAAATAATAATTTACCATCATACATAAATAATGCCTTAATTATACTGCTGCCAAAACCAGGTAAGCCCTCTAATAAATGTGAAAATATGAGACCAATAAGCCTATTAAACGCCGACCTTAAGATAATCTGTAAAATTTTAGCAAGACGAATACAAGAAATTTTACCAAATATTATTAATCGAGATCAGAATGGCTTTATAAAGGGTAGACAAGGCTTCCATAATGTAAGAAGACTATTTAATATTATTTATTTTAATAAAGAAGCACCGGATACAGCTCTCCTATCATTGGACGCCGAAAAGGCCTTTGATAGAGTTGAATGGCCCTTTCTTTTTGAAGTCCTACAAAGGTTTGGACTTGGAAATAATTTCATAAAATGGGTTCAAATAATATACAATAATGCTACAGCAGAAATCCTAACAAATAACAATATTTCAAAACCAATAAAAATCAATAGAGGATGTCGACAAGGCTGTCCACTTTCACCTTTACTGTTTACTATGGCAATTGAACCTTTAGCGATAGCGATACGTTTACATTCACAAATATATGGAATTAAAGTTGGACCAACAGAACATAAAATCTCCCTGTACGCCGATGACATAATTTTGTTTATGTCGAATCTAAAAAAATCAATTCCAACCTTGTTGAATTTAATAAAGAATTTTGGGGAAATATCAGGATATAAAATAAATAAAACTAAATCTTCAATATTAATGCTAAATGAGACCCAGAGAAATTACCCAGCCCCTGAGGTAAATCAATTCAATGTTGTAAATCAGTTTAAATATTTAGGAATCCAAATTATGCCTAAGCTAGAATCAGTCGCCAGTGTCAACTATGAAGCCTTAATGTCAGATATCAATGAGTTAACTCAGAGATGGATGTCACTACCAATGTCGATGATCGGGAGAATCAATATACTTAAAAGTAATATTTTACCTAAAATACTTTATTTATTTCAATACATTCCCTTATCACCACCTTTAGATCTATTCTCAAGAATAAAAAAAAAGTTAGTGGAATTTATATGGAACAACAGGAGGGCTAGATTACGTTTGTCTTTATTATATTTACCATTTGATCATGGAGGTCTGAAATGTCCAAATTTTATGTTGTATTATTGGTCGGCACAACTGAGGTCTATGACATATTATTTTTCATCAAATGATCTCCCTCACTGGACTGAAATGGAATCATACAATTTACCTTTACCTCTTCCCATATTCATATACTCAGATTCGGCAAAAAAATTACAAAAACAAGTTAAAAATCCATTTGTAAAGCATATGATCAAAATATGGTGTGAAGCTAAAAACTATTTAAAAGAACCACAGTTATTGTCACAATTTAGTCCAATATGGGGTAATCAATATTTTAAACCAGGGAGAGCGGACGCTGTATTTAAAGTATGGAATTTAAAGGATACAAAAGATTCAGGATTTATATTTGCCATGTGCAGACAACATAATGTCTTTTGAAGAGCTGAGGATCAAATTTAATCTCAATAGAACACATTTTTTTAAATATCTTCAACTTAGAAACTTTATTCGATCAAATCAAAATAAAGCTCTCACTCGACCTATTTATTCATCCTTGGAAAAAATGATGATGAAAGATAGTAAAAGAAAGGGTATTATTTCAGAGTTTTATAACTCACTGACACTATCTTCAAGTGAAAATTCACTGAAAAGATTAAACTACTGGAAAGAAGATCTGCAAATTGAAATTTCAGAGGAACAATGGGAATTGGCTTGTACAGAAGCTCAAACCAAATCAATAAATGCACGCCTTAAATTGATACATTTCAAATGGTTAATGCGGATGTATGTTACACCGGAGGAGTTAAATAGATATAACAAAAATATACCAGATACATGCACAAAATGCATGGAAAGTAAAGGAACCCTATTTCATTGTTTATAGGAATGTAGATTAATAAGAATGTTTTGGGAAGAGGTGAGGGTAACAATTGAAAAAATAATCTCAAAACAAATCATATTGAATCCTAAACTGTTTTTGTTGGGTCTGTACCCAGAAAAGCATAATTTTAATAAAAGTGAAAGAACATTCATAGACCTCAGTTTGCTTAATGCCAAAAAATGTATTGCACTATTATGGAAAAAGACTCATAGACCAGATGTGACTCAGTGGTTAAGACAGATGTTAACAAACCTTCCATTAGAAAGAATAACATATATACTAAAATCAAAGGAAATTGTGTTTGAGAATATATGGAGACCTTTTATTGATTATGTAAAAAATTTAAACATAACTCTTGAAGAAGAAGGTGAATGATGTGTGTGGACCTTGTAAATTCCAAACTGGTGAACATAATATGTATACTTATGTATTGGATTGTCTAGACTAAACAGAGGAGCATTGTTGAAGACTTGATTTTGTTGGTGGTTGTTGGTGTTTTTAGTGCATTTTTTTTTTTTTTGTAGTACTTTAGTGTTAGTGTTTGATTGTTTGTATCATGTTTGTTAAAAAAAAAAAAAAAAAAGGTTCAATAAAGATATTGTGGAAAAAAAAAAAAAAAATCCAATTGTAAAGCACATGATCAAAATATGGTGTGAAACCAAAAAATATTTAAAAGAACCACACTCACTGTCACAATTTAGCCCATTATGGGGTAATCAATATTTTACACCAGGGAGAGCGGATACTGTATTTAAAATATGGAATTTAAAAGGGATTCAAAAGATTCAAGACTTATATTTGTCACGCTCGGATAACATAATATCTTTTGAAGAACTGAGGATTAAATTCAATCTTAATAGAACACACTTTTTTAAATATCTTCATCTTAGAAATTTTATTCGATCAAATCAAAATAATGCTCTCGCCCGACCTACTTATTCATTTTTGGAAAAAATTTTGATGAAAGATAGTAAGAGAAAGGGTATTATTTCAGAGTTTTATAACTCATTGACACTATTCTCAAGTGAAAACTCACAGAAAAGACTGAATTACTGGAAAGAAGACCTGCAAATTGAAATTTCAGAGGAACAATGGGAAATGGCTTGTGCAGGAGCTCAAACCAAATCAATAAATGTACGTCTTAAACTGATACATTTCAAATGGTTAATGCGGATGTATGTTACACCAGTGGAATTAAATAGATATAACAAAAACATACCAGATACATGCACAAAATGTACGGAAAGTAAAGGAACCATATTTCACTGTTTATGGGAATGTAGAAAAATCAGAATGTTTTGGGAAGAGGTGAGGGTAGCAATTGAAAAAATAATTTCAAAACAAATCACATTGAACCCAAATATGGGTAACCCCCACAACAGCCACGGACAAGCAGAGCGCTCAGCTGGGGCCATTAGCAGAACAATGAGATGTGTGTACTGAGATCAATAGGCAGCCTCTCTTTGTCTAGCTTCTTCCTGCCAGTTCTGATGTTGATATGTATGACTCAAATGCAAACGTTCATGCTTCCTGCTCTGACTGTGATGAAAATGTCCCATGCCTTTCATGTATCGTCTGTAACTGGGTATAAAAACTGCATATGCTCTCTAGCTCACTCTCTCTCACAGCTCATCTGACTAGACGCATCCACTGTCTGCTAGGAGAGCCTCCGGGCTCGCTCTGGCGCGCTGCACGGCGCCGGAGTGAGTTCTCGTGATGGCGGTATGATAATAAACACCCTTAAAAACTCTCAGTTCGCTGCATATTATTCTTCCGCCACACCTAAACTGTTTTTGTTGGGTCTGTATCCAGAAAAACATAACTTTAGTAAGAGTGAAAGAGTATTCATAGACCTCAGTTTGCTTAATGCCAAAAAATGTATTGCACTACTGTGGAAAAAGACTCATAGACCAGATGCGACTCAGTGGTTAAGACGGATGTTAACAAACCTTTCACTAGAAAGAATAACATATATACTGAACTCAAAGGAAAATGTGTTTGAGAATATATGGAGACATTTCATTGATTATGTCAAGAATTTAAACATAACGTCTGAAGAAGAAGGTGAATGATATGTGTGGACCTTGCAAATTCCAAGCTGGTGAATGTATATTATGTATTCTTATGTAATAGATTACCTAGACTAAACAGAGGAGCATTGTTGTTGACTTGTGTTTGTTAATGGCTGTTGTTTTTATTACACATTTTTTTATTGTTCTTTTTAATTTTTAAATTACTTTTGTTAGTGTCTGATTGTTTGTGCCATGTTTGTAAAAAAAAAAAAAAGGTTCAATAAAAAAATATTGTGGGGGAAAAAAAAAAATTCCAGTAACAATAGTGTCATGTGTTTACTGCCCCCCCCCCCCGAAAAATATGTTGCCACCACTTCAAGGTCTTTAAGACAGAGGAAACACTGACTGACACTATATAAATAAAGTTGAATTTCATTATTTTTGTGTTTTGTTGTACAGATGTTTTTTTAATAATTTAGTCTTTACAACTGTTTGACAATCTTTAAAAATTATATACTACCAACTTATTTTCTCTTGAAGAAATTTTAGTTCTGCTTCAGTTTTCATCTACCACTGCAGTGTCTTATTATATTTTACAAGATGGAACAAATGAGATAGCTATTGTGGAGAAATAGAAATTATTTGAAGTTCTCTTAATAGATCTGTTGTTCTGCTACAGCTAGAACTTGTACACCACTATGTCTCCATATCACAAAGGTAGTTCAACATATCACCCATTCCTGTTGTGAAGTCACTAGTAGTAGTAGATTAGTTTATTTGACAGGGACAGTGCAATAAACATAGACAATTAATCAAAGACAATCAATCTGATGTGTTGCACATAGAGTGTATAGCTATTAGCTAATTTGCAACTCTTGTCCCTGGATGGGCTTTAGAAAAAAGAATCAAGATAAAAAAATATACACAATAACCACATACATCAATGCAGAAAAATTATAAATACACAATTATAAATATTATAAATACACAAATATAACAGCCTGACTCACATTTAACATAAATATTATAAATACACAAATATAACAGCCTGACTCACATTTAACACATATAACAGAACTCACATTTGCCTATTTCAGGCCTTCCTCCCTCCGTCACTCACTATAAACAAACACATTTATTCCTTCCCTTCATTCACTCTCACTTTGCAGACAATTAATTCATACATGAGTACATTCTTGTTTATTTTTCAGCCAGTTTTTAACATTTTTAGTGAATGTTTTAAAGTCCGTTATTATTTTAATTTCATTTGGCATTGTGTTCCAGATGTGACTGCCCTTTATCGAGAAAGCTGTTTGTCCAAATGTGGTTCTGCGGTGGAATATTTTACAGTTATTGTTAACAGAACTCCTGGTGGCTCTGCTGCTGTCCTGTCTTTGGACGAAACCAGCAAGTGGCTCGGGTGCTGATTTATGAAAACATTTGAACGTTAATTTCAGAAGACAGAGGTCAATGAAGCTCTCAAAACTCAATAGGTTGTATTTTTTTTAAAACATTACAGTGATGCCACCTAATGGGCTTTTTGTCCAAGATGTTTAGGGTTTGATTATATAATGAACCTATATGTCTTATTGTGGAAGGGGCTGCTTGAGCCCAGACTGTCAAACAGTATGATATATGAGAAAAAACCATAGAATGCATATACAGTGCAGCTGCTTCGTAAGGTATGTAATATCTAATTAATTTAAAGCAGTTCAGATTTTTTTTTACTGTTTTTGAAATTTTCTTTATATGAAGATTAAATTTGAGTTGAGGATCTAGTACAATGCCAAGGTATTTGAATTCTGTAGCTAAACTGATGTCATGATCATGTATATTAACTTTAAAATGTTGCAGGTTACATTTTTTGATTGAAAAGCACATTGAGACTGTTTTCTGAAGGTTCAGCAATAGATGGTTCTTGAGGAGCCACTCTTGGACATCAACCATACTTGTAGACAGTACATCTGCAGCCTGTGCTGGAGTCTTGGCAGCTGTGTAAATAACTGCATCATCTGCATAAAGTTGGCATGTTGCAGCTGAGCAGTGTAACGGCAAGTCATTAATAAAAATGCTGAAAAGTAAAGGACCAAGAATGGACCCTTGTGGGATACCCATGCGGTTGTTTAAAAATGAGGATTTATCCTGGTGAACTTTTACACACTGTTCTCTATTCTGGAGATAAGATGCAAACCATTCTAATGTATTTGGGGAGAAGTTAAAAGATACCATTTTGGATAAAAGCAAACTGTGGTTTACAGTATCGAAAGCCTTTTTGAGATCTAGAAAAACAGCTCCTACCACATTACCCCTGTCCAAGGACTGTTTGACGTTTTCAATAAGGCAACAATTTGCTGTTTCTGTTGAGTATCCTGGTCTAAAACCAAATTGATGTGGATGAAGAAGCTGACTGTCTTGTAAGTAGTCTATCAGCTGTGTAGCTACAACTTTTTCAAGAACCTTAGATAGGACTGGTAAGATAGAGATTGGGCGGTAATTGCATATATCGTCTTTACTGCCTGATTTATGAACTGGTATGACGACAGCTTTTTTCCAGCCAGATGGAAATGTACTAGACCTAATGGAGAGATTAATGAGATGAGTCAGTGGTTTGATTAATATTTTGCTGTGCATTTTGAGAAAGGAGGTGCTCATATTGTAGATATCATTAGTTTTTGAGTTTGACAGTGTTTTAACAATACCAGCAATTAACTTCTCATTTACCTCATCGATGTGAAAAGTATCTGTTGGAAGTATGGAATTTGTGTTGTTGAGCACATTTGGCAGCACAAAAATTTTTGTTAAGTCTTCCACAGAGCCCACAAAGTGTGAATTAAATTCATTTGCCAAAGTAGCCTTGTCACTGACGGTCTTGCCATTGATTCTAAGTTCCTTTACCCCCTTCTGATCGTTTTTTTTATTAGTTAAGTTATTTAAATGCCTCCATAGGGAACTGTTGTTACCCTTTGCATGATCTATCAGTTTATTGTAATAAGATATTTTTGATTTTCGCAGCTCATGTACCACTTTATTTCTTAAACTTTTGTACACAAGGTGATCATTTTGTAGTTTGGAGGTTAGTGATGTTTTCAGTGCATAGTCTCGCCTCTTCATAAGTTTTCTTATTTCATTATTTAACCATGGTAGGCTAATCTTCTGTTGTCTACTTTTAATTTGCTTTGAAAATTTTTCTATAGACTTTGTGATTGTTGCAGTTATAAAATTACAACAATCATCTACTTCACATGTTGACATGAGCTGCTCCCAATTTTGATTCTCTAAGTAATGTTCAAACTCCTCATTTTTTGATTTGGGGATAATAAAATTTGATTTGTCAATATCGACTCCCCCAAAATACTGTAGTCGCTTTTTAGTAAGTTTCCTGACAGCAAGAACCATGTTATGATCTGAGAGACCAGTTACAAGATTATAGGTTCTGGTTATTCGTTCTGGTTTATTAGTAAATACCATGTCAATAAGTGTTCTGGATTGTTTGGTTATCCTGGTGGGTCCTTTGATGATTTGCTGGTAATTAAATTTAGTCATGAGGCTTTTCAGTTTTTGTTTGTCTTTTTTATCAGACCAGTTGATATTAAAGTCACCATGAATTATTGTTTCTCTGTTCTTCTCAAGTTGTTTAACCAGATCACTTAATTCATTATAAAAGGAAGAGTTGTGTGACGGTGGGTTGTACACTACTGCAATGTTGAAATTCATTACCGGAGAGAGACATACATTAACAGCTAAACATTCAAGTGAAGTATTCAAATCAACCAGTTGACATTTATATTTCTCTTTGATGTAAATTAAAATACCTCCTCCCCTCCCTACCTGCCTGTCTTTTCTAAAACACTGGTAGCCCACAATATCGATCATATTAGTGTCTATGTTCCTGTGTAGCCAGCTTTCTGAGAGACAAAGGTAGTCCAGATTTGAGTCCAACAGCAACACCGAAATCTCATCTCTTTTGGGGATTATGCTCCGTATGTTTAAATGACCGCCGAGGATCCTCTTTGGTTTAGCCTTGGTGTCCCAAAGAACTCGTGCATGATTAACAGTCTGGAAAAATAAATGATGTTTTTGCTTTTGTATAGCTCGGTTTTGTGCTAACCCAGTGGTCTGCTGTTTAATAGTGGCAGGTTTAGGGTTAAGGTGAATATCTCCTGCCAGAAGTAGCAGAACTAACAGAACTTTAATTGTATATCCTCTGCCATATTGTGATTTTTGCTTAACAGCCATGTTTGCCTTAATTTGGAAGTTTTTGCTCAGGGCTTTTAAAGACCACATAGAGTGTAGGGTGAGATGTCCAAGCCCAAATCCATACAGATAAAACTTTTTGATAAAACTAGGTCTGCTGCCTACAGAGACTGTGATTTAACTGCATTTTTTATCGTTTTGTTGTTTGTTTATATAATCATCTCATGATGACCATATCACCCCAATTTTAGTCATTCTTCACTGGCTACCAATCAAATTTAGTACTGATTTTAAAATTCTTGTTTTGACCTTTAGAGCAATTCATGGCCAAGCCCCAAAATACATTTGTGATCGTTTAACCCCATATTCTTCAGGTCGATCACTCAGGTTTTCAAGTCAGAATCTTTTATCGGTCCCTAAAACTTGCTATAAAACCAGAGGTGATCTATCGTTCCAGTCCATTGCTCCCCTCTTGTGGAACACTCTCCCTCTGTGTTTGACTGATTTGGTTGACTGTGTGGCACACATATTTTGACTGCATATGTATAGCACAATGATTGAGATGCTTAAGACTGCATATGTATTTTGTAACCTCACGTCTTTGAAGGAACAATACGTCTGGACCTCCTGGGGATAACAACAGGAGGTGGAGGTGCCTTTGGTGAGGACTCTGAGAGGACTTCCTGACCTCCTGGGGTCAGATGGAGGACGAAGGGACTTGGAGGAGAGTTGTTGTCGGTGGGGGGTTTGATGACAATGTGATTCTGTTCTTTGATGTCCCAGGTATAAAAGTGGGGGTTTGGGGTAGTTCGATCTCTTTTTCTGTTGAGAGAATGCTGGAGATGTGAGATCGTCAATAAACCTAAATTGAGAAATAAATTCAGCCTCTTCATTTCACGCTCTCCACAGACTGTTAAAAAACAGTTGAAGACACTGGTGGCCTGGTTTTTATTTATTCTATTATTTTACCATTTCAATTTGTATGTTTTAATGTTTCTTTTTGCTTAAATTGCTGTCTCATCTTATTTCCTTGTTTTATATTACTCTGCATTTTTATTGTCAAAGCACTTGATAAGATAAGCCTTTATTTGTCCCACAATGGGTAAATTCTATGATCTTTATCTGTGAAACGTGCTATATAAATAAAGTTGCTCCTCTTCTTCACTTTTTACATATTAACATTCAGTCATTAAGAAATGTCCTTGAGCTGAGAGGCAACTGCTACAGCTTCAGATGATTCAGGAGGAAGCACAGAAGCTCCCTTTTCCACTGAGTAACATTCAGTCATGTCTATACCGGCGTGGAGTCCTTGAGATAGAGCATCTGCGCCACAACCGGGAGGCCGGGGTTCAAGTCCCGGCAGGGTCATGCCAGAGACCATATAAAAATGGAACTTCCTGCCATCCAGCTTGGTGCTGAGCAATAATGGAACGGAGGACGGAAATGTTGCTTACCCAGCCAAAGGGGGCACACAAGTCAGTGTACTCCCTGTGCTGGTGCCAAGCCCGGCTAAATGGGCAGGGTTGTGTCAGGAAAGACATCCGGCGTAAAAACCCTTGCCAAATCAACAAGCGGATCATCGTGATATAAGGTGAGATACGCTGTGGCAACCCCGAAAGGGAGCAGCTGAAAGATTTAAAAAACAACATTCAGTCATGTCTACAGGGGTACTAAAAATACAAAATGGTTATTTTCTTTTAAAAAAAAAACAAAAAAAAACAGGCTACACTTTTTGACAAAACAAAAACTGCAGCATATGCAGCAGCACATACAGTGGGGCAAAAAAGTATTTAGTCAGCTACCAATTGTGCAAGTTCTCCCACTTAAAAGATGAGAGAGGTCTCCAATTTTCATCATAGGTATACCTCAACTATGAGAAACAAAAGGAGGGAAAAAAAATCCAGAAAATCACATTGAAGGATTTTTAATGAATTAATTGGTAAATTCCTCGGTAAAATAAGCATTTGGTCACCTACAAACAAGCAAGATTTCTGGCTCTCACAGACCTGTAACTTCTTCTTTAAGAGGCTCCTCTGTCCTCCACTCGTTACCTGTATTAATGGCACCTGTTTGAACTCGTTATCAGTATAAAAGACACCTGTCCACAACCTCAAACAGTCAGACTCCAAACTCCACTATGGCCAAGACCAAAGAGCTGTCAAAGAACACCAGAAACAAAATTGTAGACCTGCACCAGGCTGGGAAGACTGAATCTGCAATAGGTAAGCAGCTTGGTGTGAAGAAATCAACTGTGGGAGTAATTATTAGAAAATGGAAGACATACAAGACCACTGATAATCTCCCTCGATCTGGGGCTCCACGCAAGATCTCACCCCGTGAGGTCAAAATGATCACGAGAACGGCGAGCAAAAATCCCAGAACCACACGGGGGGACCTAGTGAATGACCTGCAGAGAGCTGGGACCAAAGTAACAAAGGCTACCATCAGTAACACACTACGCCGCCAGGGACACAAATCCTGCAGTGCCAGATGTGTCCCCCTGCTTAAGCCAGTACATGTCCAGGCCCGTCTGAAGTTTGCTAGAGAGCATTTGGATGATCCAGAAGAGGATTGGGAGAATGTCATATGGTCAGATGAAACCAAAATAGAACTTTTTGGTAAAAACTCAACTTGTCGTGTTTGAAGGAGAAAGAACACCATACCTACTATGAAGCATGGGGGTGGAAACATCATGCTTTGGGGCGATTTTTCTGCAAAGGGACCAGGACGACTGATCCGCGTAAAGGAAAGAATGAATGGGGCCATGTATCGTGAGATTTTGAGTGAAAACCTCCTTCCATCAGCAAGGGCATTGAAGATGAAACGTGGCTGGGTCTTTCAGCATGACAATGATCCCAAACACACCGCCCGGGCAATGAAGGAGTGGCTTTGTAAGAAGCATTTCAAGGTCCTGGAGTGGCCTAGCCAGTCTCCAGATCTCAACCCCATAGAAAATCTTTGGAGGGAGTTGAAAGTCCGTGTTGCCCAGCGACAGCCCCAAAACATCACTGCTCTAGAGGAGATCTGTATGGAGGAATGGGCCAAAATGCCAGCAACAGTGTGTGAAAACCTTGTGAAGACTTACAGAAAACGTTTGACCTCTGTCATTGCCAAGAAAGGGTATATAACAAAGTATTGAGATGAACTTTTGTTATTGACCAAATACTTATTTTACCGAGGAATTTACCAATTAATTCATTAAAAATCCTTCAATGTGATTTTCTGGATTTTATTTTTCTCATTTTGTCTCTCATAGTTGAGGTATACCTATGATGAAAATTGGAGACCTCTCTCATCTTTTAAGTGGGGGAACTTGCACAATTGGTGGCTGACTAAATACTTTTTTGCCCCACTGTACCAGCAGAGTTTACACAGACAGCAGCCTCTCTGTTAAATATTCAGTCCTCTCTAACGTCGCTTGTACCCTCTCAAAGATGTGTAAAAGGTTTTCTCTTGTTTTTTTAATCCACTGAGACAGTGGTCTGACCTAACTACACCAACTCTACAAAGACAATAACGTCAAATCATTTGAGTAGCTAGAACAGGAACTTGCATTTTCACCACACACTTCTTTAAATATTCAAAATTAAGGCTGTTTACAGCAAACTACAAAGTTATAACCACAATAGAGAGCCTAAAGGTCTTTTTACATACTCTGCATGAACAGAGAGGCAAGAACAAGAACAAATTTCTTTCTGGCCAGAACATTTCATACTTCACAAAAAACTCAAGTGCTGAACTCCTGGGAAATTCACATTTCTGACCAATTACATAGTTCCTGGGCCCCACACCACGACGATCTGTCAAGAACAAGCTGCAATAACTCCCAAACCAGGGCTGCAAGAACAAAAAAGTCATTTTGTTCTTGCAGCACTGGGAGAGAGAACAAATTTCTCATTCTTGTGGAGTATGTATAGGCCTTAAGTCACGCCCCCTCTACTTCTGCATATGGGACCTTAAATACGAAAATTTTTCCATTGAAATGAATGGCACGAGTGTCATGTTCACTGCGCGAACTGCACAGCCAACACATTAAATGGCAGCAAGCCCGACGTGCAGAGTAAGTAACGTGTTTATTTACAATGGGTGGAATGTACAACAGTCCAAAAACAGTCACAGTAAAGGGGAGGACACCCCGCTACAAGCCCGGTCAGCAAACAGGGATGCCTCACGCACTCCAATACAGTGGGAGCGGAGAAAAAGGCACAGGGAAGACTTACACGGCGTCGGAGCAGAAAGGCTCTGAGGGAACAACGCATTACAGTCCAGGGAGTAAATCAACACTGGCGAGACTGGATGTCCAAGCATTGACATTACAAAGCTGCCACATCGGCTGGTCTCGTAGGCCTGCTACTTATACACAGCCTTAATGACAGCAGGCAGACCAGCCATGTGGCAACAGGTGAGTGACTGATTGGACCAGTGTATGGATGCGTGTGTGTGAGTATAAGAGTGAAAATGAATGTGTGTGGATTGGCAGACAGCAAGCTCAATTAGTCAGCTGGAGTTAACAAGCAATAATAAGGCCCACAGCCATCAATCATGCTCAGGGTGACGACCCTGAACATGACAGTGCCCCCTCCTCAAGGGGTGGAACCAGACACCCACCGTACCATCAAGGAAAATATAACCTACCCCCCACTCAAAAAAAACCCCATACAAACAACCCAGGGTGGGAGGTGGGGGAAAAACAGGTTAGGAGGGACACAACATGATGGGCAAATCACCACAAAAACAACACAACACTCCCCAACTCCAAAACTAAACTAACCCACCCCATTCCCCAAGAGTCCCACAGTTCCAGGGGCCGACCAGAGTCCAAGGCCCAGCAGGCTGCCATAAGTTCAGGGGGCCGACCGAAATCCCAGGGCCAGCAGGCAGCCTGCAGAACATTATCAAGTGACCTGCCAGAGAAGAAGGGCCATTTGACCCAGGAACCAAATCCTTCGGGCGGCCTGCCCACACGATTAGGCCACCAAGACCGGAAGGGCAGACGAGGCAGTGGCCTACCCACTGGAAGGCTGAGTGGTGGGTGGCCAGACAGGGGAAGAGGGACCCCTGCGGTCACTGGCGGCGAAGGGAGAAGGACCCCGATGATGCCTGGCAGAAGGAGGAGGAACACCCACAGGGCCTCCACAATGGAAAGGAAGACCCCGACGTCCCCAAACTGTCTCATGGCACCCCCGGTGGTCCCGACTTAGGGCTGGAGTGTGGCTGCACCCTCGATGGTTCCGGCATGGGACTGGAAACCTGCTGCACCCTCGATGGACCCCGACCGAGCCATTGCTGCACCCACGATGGAGTCCAGCTGGACCCCTGCTGCACCCGCGGTGGGACCCGGCTGGGCCACTGCTGACCCCAATGCCATCTTGGCCATGGGCCAGCCGACCCGTATGAGCACCCGAGCGAGAAGATGGTCGATCACTGGCACCCTGGACTGGGACCGGGTGCCCCCGACAACCACCTCGTCCGGAACCTCGGTGACGAACCTGGATCCGCAGTCTCGTCCGGCGACGGGAGACCCTCTCCTGCGACTCTGGAAATGGACTCAGAGAGAGAGGGAAGGGTCAGAGTCGCCGGCAGCGGCAGAGCCCAGCGAGGCGAGCTTAGATGCAGCGTTTGGCTGCAGCTGGCTCTCCTCACCTAAAGCTCGGCAAAAGTGCTCAATTATGGAAAGGAGAAAGACAAACAAGAGCACTTGCCTTAGCTCAAGCTCTACCGCTGTCCAGGACTTCAACGAGCTGGGTGATGTCTCCTCAGGTCCTGGTTCCACAGGGTTCCGCTCGGGTGCTGACTCTGCTGTGGCGGCCTCCACAGCAGACGTGATGGTCTCAGCAGTCTTTATGTCCCCAGCTGCCATGATCCACGCTGGTGACTCCTCCAGCATGGGAGCTGGGACCTGGTTCACCAAAGCTGCAAGGGGATCCCCCTCCCGGATCTCTGGCTCCCCCTGATCCAAAAGGCTCGGCTCCGGTTCCAGCAGGGCCACCAAGGAAAGAGGAGAGAAGGCTGGTGAACAGTTCTTAACAGCAGCAGGCGGGGAGAGCTCAGGGGACTGCTTACCCTGAGCCTCCCTACCGGGAATCAGGCAAGACACTTCATTATTAATGTGAGTGAAATGAAAAGAAACTTGCCTTTTTCCTCTATTGATGGTCAGATTCGCCACTGCTGCTGTTTGGGCGTCTCCACCCGTCCGTCTGGGAAAGGAGGTGTCTGGCTCCTTAGAAGATTATTTGGGAGCCGCCCCTCTCGCCTCAGGGACGGTAGACCCCGGTGAGGAAGGCAAACGCCCCACTGCCGCCGGACAACAAGCCGGGGAAGATGACCTTGCTGCAGATGCAGAAGGGAGTCCTGCAGACGGAACCGCTAGGTACTGAAGATGATCCGCTGCGGAGGTAACCAGGCTCGTGTGAGAGCAGTTGGTGGGGCTGGATTTATCCTCCGGGAATCCGGGTGACGTTGACACTGCCGGCCTGGTGGACGTCATCTTGGAGCGGTGGATGTAAGAGAAGAGAAGACAGCTGCCAGCGGAGAAGGGGGTCTTTGTTTGGGCTTTGTCCGAAGAGCCCTACTCTTCAGGTCGGGGGAAGCCTGTTCGAGCGCGCAGATGGAGGATAGTAGTTTGGCGTACTGGGGATTATTCCAGAGGCCTGGGTGAGCAGCCAGAATATCCTGAGCCTCGGTGAGGCAGTCCCACCGTTCCCCAGGGCCATAGGCGTCCTCAGCAGCGCGCAGAAAGGCCCGGATGGACGCGGCTGCCCATACCTCCTCCAAACTGGGATGTCCCATTGACTGTCCACGTCAGCTGGACCGAGACATCATGCTCCGAACAGATAAATGAAAAAAAGCAAAAAATGAGTAACACGTTACTTACTCGCTCGGGCCCTGTTGGTGGCAGCTTCTGCCATGTTCACTGCGCGAACTGCACAGCGAACACATTAAATGGCAGCGAGCCCGACGTGCAGAGCAAGTAACATGTTTATTTACAATGGGTGGAATGTACAACAGTCCAAAAACAGTCACAGTAAAGGGGAGGACACCCCGCTACAAGCCCGGTCAGCAAACAGGGATGCCTCACGCACTCCAATAAAGCTGGAGTGGCGAAAAAGGCACAGGGAAGACTTACACGGCGTCAGAGCGGAAAGGCTCTGAGGGAACAACGCATTACAGTCCAGGGAGTAAACCAACACTGGCGAGACTGGATGTCCAAGCACTGACATTACAAAGCTGCCACATCGGCTGGTCTTGTAGGCCTGCTACTTATACACAGCCTTAATGACAGCAGGCAGACCAGCCATGTGGCAACAGGTGTGTGACTGATTGGACCAGTGTATGGATGCGTGTGTGTGAGTATAAGAGTGAAAATGAATGTGTGTAGATGTGTGTGTGCATGCGTGAGTGAGTATGTGGTGAACATACTGCCGGTGGATGCCTGGTGAGGGGGATGCCTGGCTGTGGGACTGGCAGACAGCAAGCTCAATTAGTCACCTGTCAGTTAACAAGCAATAATAAGGCCCACAGCCGTCAATCATGCTCAGGGTGACGACCCTGAACATGACAAAGAGCGAAATTATCTTTTGATCCCGATGAAATTTTGCCACGAGTTACACATACGTTTGTCAATTTAAAAGATAATTTTCCATGTAATTAAAGTTGTTGTCTGTGGTATAATACAGTAATAATTAGGTTGGTTTTTTTAAATGATTAGCAGACGACTCCCATCATCCCATGTCACTAAACACGAGCATGGCGGGAGATTACCAAAACCTTACATTCTGTTTCCTGACCAATGACAGAAGGATCCAAAGAGGAGAAAAACAAAGGTATTGTTTTGTATTGCGAGACCTGCAGCTGATCTAGAGGACTGTTAGTTACTTCACCCAGGGCGCACTTTGAAAAGATAACGTAAGCTCCATCCAGCTGCATTTGTAGTTTTTAACTTACATATTTTCATTTTTCAGAACCTTACAGTCATGTGAAAAAATTAGGACACCCTATAATTATAATAATAATTAATCTTTATTTCAGACACACAAGCGGGTCCATATAAAATATGGAGGGGTAGGGGTATCAGGGAAACAATAAACAACACAGCAGCAATAAAAACAGCACAACAGTCCTTAAAAAGAGTTCTTATAGAGGCTGTTGTGCCAGTGACTTCTGAGAGCAGAGGTGTATCTGAGACTGCTCTTTTATCAGGGTCTGTATGATGCCGTTTTCCAAGTCATCCAGACAACACATAAAACTGTACACAAGTTTCCTGAGTAGTGCCTTACACGTAGGAATACCACATGTCACAAACAGCTGGCTGGCGCGATGCCATCTGGGCACCTGAAGCAGCAACCTCAGTGCATCGCTGTAGGCCACAGTCTCATACTATCATTCTTGAGGAGTACAGTAAGCTCTGAACAGAGAATTTTTAACATTTACAGAGCACATACTAAACTTTCTCAGTAAAATATTGGCTTGGGTATACAATTTATGGCACTGCCTGTAGATATCTGTCACCTCTCAAATCATCAGTGATGATGTGACCCAAATATTTTATTTCCTTGCATGTCTCAAGTGAAGTATCACACAATTTAAAGGTAGGAAAACTAGATCCCTGTCCTCTTTGCATCTCACAATCATGACATTACTCTTCCTAGCGTTAAATTTGATGTTGTGCGCACTGCCATATTGTGAGCAAACTCTTAATAGTTGTTGCAACCCAGCACTATAAGGACCCATTATTACTAGGTCATCTGCATACATGAGATGATTGATGACAGAGCCACCCACAACACAGCCTGTGTTACATCCATTCAATTGTCTCGACAGATCATCCATTAAACAGAATAGGGGACAAAATTCCACCTTGGCGTACACTGTTGCTCACATGAAAGGGAGTTGATAGAATGTTCCCCCATTTTACTCACATTGTCTGATTGGCATACCAGAAAACCAGAATTCTTTTTTTCCACAATATCTTTATTGAACCTTTTTTTTTTTTTTTAACAAACATGATACAAACAATCAAACACTAACACTAAAGTACTACAAAAAAAAAAAATGCACTAAAAACACCAACAACCACCAACAAAATCAAGTCTTCAACAATGCTCCTCTGTTTAGTCTAGACAATCCAATACATTAGTATACATATTATGTTCACCAGTTTGGAATTTACAAGGTCCACACACATCATTCACCTTCTTCTTCAAGAGTTATGTTTAAATTTTTTACATAATCAATAAAAGGTCTCCATATATTCTCAAACACAATTTCCTTTGATTTTAGTATATATGTTATTCTTTCTAATGGAAGGTTTGTTAACATCTGTCTTAACCACTGAGTCACATCTGGTCTATGAGTCTTTTTCCATAATAGTGCAATACATTTTTTGGCATTAAGCAAACTGAGGTCTATGAATGATCTTTCACTTTTATTAAAATTATGCTTTTCTGGGTACAGACCCAACAAAAACAGTTTAGGATTCAATATGATTTGTTTTGAGATTATTTTTTCAATTGTTACCCTCACCTCTTCCCAAAACATTCTTATTAATCTACATTCCCATAAACAATGAAATAGGGTTCCTTTACTTTCCATGCATTTTGTGCATGTATCTGGTATATTTTTGTTATATCTATTTAACTCCTCCGGTGTAACATACATCCGCATTAACCATTTGAAATGTATCAATTTAAGGCGTGCATTTATTGATTTGGTTTGAGCTTCTGTACAAGCCAATTCCCATTGTTCCTCTGAAATTTCAATTTGCAGATCTTCTTTCCAGTAGTTTAATCTTTTCAGTGAATTTTCACTTGAAGATAGTGTCAGTGAGTTATAAAACTCTGAAATAATACCCTTTCTTTTACTATCTTTCATCATCATTTTTTCCAAGGATGAATAAATAGGTCGAGTGAGAGCTTTATTTTGATTTGATCGAATAAAGTTTCTAAGTTGAAGATATTTAAAAAAATGTGTTCTATTGAGATTAAATTTGATCCTCAGCTCTTCAAAAGACATTATGTTGTCTGCACATGGCAAATATAAATCCTGAATCTTTTGTATCCCTTTTAAATTCCATACTTTAAATACAGCGTCCGCTCTCCCTGGTTTAAAATATTGATTACCCCATATTGGACTAAATTGTGACAATAACTGTGGTTCTTTTAAATAGTTTTTAGCTTCACACCATATTTTGATCATATGCTTTACAAATGGATTTTTAACTTGTTTTTGTAATTTTTTTGCCGAATCTGAGTATATGAATATGGGAAGAGGTAAAGGTAAATTGTATGATTCCATTTCAGTCCAGTGAGGGAGATCATTTGATGAAAAATAATATGTCATAGACCTCAGTTGTGCCGACCAATAATACAACATAAAATTTGGACATTTCAGACCTCCACAATCAAATGGTAAATATAATAAAGACAAACGTAATCTAGCCCTCCTGTTGTTCCATATAAATTCCACTAACTTTTTTTTTATTCTTGAGAATAGATCTAAGGGTGGTGATAAGGGAATGTATTGAAATAAATAAAGTATTTTAGGTAAAATATTACTTTTAAGTATATTGATTCTCCCGATCATCGACATTGGTAGTGACATCCATCTCTGAGTTAACTCATTGATATCTGACATTAAGGCTTCATAGTTGACACTGGCGACTGATTCTAGCTTAGGCATAATTTGGATTCCTAAATATTTAAACTGATTTACAACATTGAATTGATTTACCTCAGGGGCTGGGTAATTTCTCTGGGTCTCATTTAGCATTAATATTGAAGATTTAGTTTTATTTATTTTATATCCTGATATTTCCCCAAAATTCTTTATTAAATTCAACAAGGTTGGAATTGATTTTTTTAGATTCGACATAAACAAAATTATGTCATCGGCGTACAGGGAGATTTTATGTTCTGTTGGTCCAACTTTAATTCCATATATTTGTGAATGTAAACGTATCGCTATCGCTAAAGGTTCAATTGCCATAGTAAACAGTAAAGGTGAAAGTGGACAGCCTTGTCGACATCCTCTATTGATTTTTATTGGTTTTGAAATATTGTTATTTGTTAGGATTTCTGCTGTAGCATTATTGTATATTATTTGAACCCATTTTATGAAATTATTTCCAAGTCCAAACCTTTGTAGGACTTCAAAAAGAAAGGGCCATTCAACTCTATCAAAGGCCTTTTCGGCATCCAATGATAGGAGAGCTGTATCCGGTGCTTCTTTATTAAAATAAATAATATTAAATAGTCTTCTTACATTATGGAAGCCTTGTCTACCCTTTATAAAGCCATTCTGATCTCGATTAATAATATTTGGTAAAATTTCTTGTATTCGTCTTGCTAAAATTTTACAGATTATCTTAAGGTCGGCGTTTAATAGGCTTATTGGTCTCATATTTTCACATTTATTAGAGGGCTTACCTGGTTTTGGCAGCAGTATAATTAAGGCATTATTTATGTATGATGGTAAATTATTATTTTGAAATGCTTCTAAAACCATTTCCAAAAAAGGTTTTATTAATTTATTCTTAAATTTTTTATAAAGGTCAACTGGAAGACCATCTGGTCCTGCACTTTTTCCTGATTTCATATTATCAATGGCTAGCCCAACTTCTTCTTGACTAATTTTAGACTCCAATATCTCCCTGTTTTCATTTGGAATACACGGTATAGATAGTTCGTTCAAAAACCCATTTAGTTTTGTTAAATCAGGTTCATTTTTGGTATCATATAATTTTTCATAGTAATCTCTAAAGGCTCTATTAATTTCTAAAGGATCTATAACTACCTGTCCATTACTTATAATACTGGTAATTGGTGTTTTAATTTCCAATTGTTTAATCTGCCATGCTAATAATTTTCCTGATTTTTCACCTTGTTCATAAAAAGATTGTTTCAATCTTAGAAGACTCGAGGCAGCTCTATTCGCTGATTTTTTGTCGTATTCAGCTCTCAAAATCAGTAATTCATTCTCCAACCTTGGGTCACTTCCTGCATACACTTTTTCCTGAAGATTTTTTATTTTATGTTCCAATTTAGCTCTCTCCTCTCGAGTCTTCTTAGATTTTGATCCTGTATAACTAATAATATGTCCCCTAATAAAAGCTTTGAAAGCCTCCCACTTTACACATGCTGATGTTTGTGTAGTATTGATGTCAAAGAACTCGTCTATCTGTTTTTCTATATACTTGACAAATTCCTCATCCTGAAGCCATTTATGCTGAAATTGCCATCTACCTGATTCCTTTGTCAATTTTTTATCTACATATATTAGACAACAGGGTGCATGATCAGAGATCACGATGTTATCATAAAAGCAGTTTTGAATCTTGGACCTTAATTCTGTGGAAATCAAAAAATAATCAATACGTGAGAATGTCTTGTAGGTACTGGAATAACAAGAATAGGCTTTAACTTGTGGTTTCATTTCTCTCCATATATCTAACAATCTCAATTCTTTCATAAAATGATTAATAGTCATCCTACATCCAATGTGCGTACAATCCAGTCCTGTTGATCTATCCACACCTGGATTCAATGTACAATTAAAATCCCCTGCTATTATATGTTGCCCTGTAAGTGATGATAAGATGAGAAATAAATTAGCAAAGAACTTCTGATCATCTATATTGGGACCATATAAGTTCACAAGATTTATATTTTCTAATAGCAAAGAACCTTGAATGATTACATATCTTCCAAATTTGTCTCCAATTACATTTTTCACTTGAAAAGGAACTGATTTATGTATGAGAGTCATAACTCCCCTGGCTCGGGATGAAAATGAAGAGGTGAATACACTTCCCTGCCATCTACTCCTAATTCTTTTAACATCCTCCTCTATCAGATGAGTTTCTTGTAAAAACACAATTCTTGAACCCATGTCCTTTATTTTATTCATAACTTGTTTAAGTTTTTTTAAATTTTGTAGACCTCTGCAATTCCATGAAGTTAAATTAAGGTTAACACTTTGGTCCATGATCAATAGAGAGTTTGGGATTACCTTGCAGTGTAAACATGCTCATACAGAGAAGCAAAAACATGAGTGGTTGAACATTCATCCTACAAACTACACACAAACAAATTTCCCCTTCCCACACTTGTGGCAAACCCCCCAAAATCAAAAGAAAAATTCTGTCTCCCGATATAGCCATCGACCGTTCCACACCCACGGGGAACAGCCTAAGCCACTCCTTCTTCATCCTCCCAATCACCCTAACTCTACTGCTTTTAATGACGTAACATTAACTCTCCTCTGTAGTTTTCCAACTTAACTCCAAAATTTTTAACAACTTTGTACATCATAGTTTTTTTTTTTAATTTTTAACAACTTTGTACATCATAGTTTTTTTTTTTGTTTGTTTTGTTTTTGTTTTGTTTTTTTAATATATAATACAATCTATATTTTGTAAACTTACTATTTACTTCAAGTCAGTCAGATGCCTGTGCAAATGCTTAATTATTCTACCTTATATTTTGTTCATGCTTAGCTCCCACCAGTCTCCTCTTCTTTTTTGATCTTCTTGATGAACTCCTGCGCCTCCTCTGGGGTCTTGAAGATGTGGGTTCTGCCCTCATACGTGGTCAGCAGTCTCGCAGGATAGATTACACCATGACGAATCCCAAGGTTGCGCAGCTCCTTACGTATGGGATCAAACTGCTTCCTCAATTGCTGGATTCCTGTGGCCAAATCTGGGTAGAACCGCACCTGCTGGTCCTGGTGTTTAATCTCTCCTTTAGCACGTGCAGCGTTGAAGATCTTCATCCTGTCTCTGTTGCTAAGAAACTTCATAATTAAGGTCCTCGGCGGTCCCTTATCTCTCCGTGAGCCAATACGATGTGCTTTTTCCAGAACCACTGCTGATTGCAACTCCTCGCTGCCCAGCACCTCCGGAATCCACTTTTCCAGAAAGGAACATACGTCCCGACCTTCTGATTCCTCTGGAAGACCCACCAGCCTCAAATTATTCTGTCTCGACCGAGATTCCAAATCCAAAATATTATCTTCCAGAGATTTATTTTTTTTTTTCCAAAGTGCGCACCTTTAATTGAAGACGGGTGACGTCATCTTCAGCACTAGCGAGACGGAGCTCCATCTGCGCCGTTCGTTCTACACAGTCACCCAATTCCTTTCTTATTCCTTCCAGCGCTGTCATAATCCCATCAAATCTAGAGGAAAAGTCCGCTCTCATTGAACTCATGGCAGCCATCAGCGCATCTGCGCCATTCCCCGCAGAAATCGCACCGCCGCCAGCCTCCTCCGCCATATATGGAGCCTTGTTTGCTGCGTCACAGACCTGAAAGTCCGTTAATTTGGACTGTTTCGGCGGCTCGCTTTTTCCTTTTCCTGGTTTTCCAGCCTTAGGCTTCGCCGACATATCCTCGCCCAAATGCTGGGATACGTTCTGTCCCAAATGAGAGAGTTATTTGCCGATTTTTTTCTCCAGGAGCAGAGCAGAGCGAGACACGTCCGTCCTACGTGGCAGCCATAACCGGAAGTAGAAAACCAGAATTCTAATTAAATACTTAGGAACACGTCTCAGGAGTAATTTCATAAATAGTTTTTCATGATTAATTCTATCAAATGCTTTGGATGCATCGATAAAACTCAAGAAGACAGAGGAATTAAGGCTTCTGTATTTTGTCACTAATTCCTTTACAGCAAATATACACATATCAGTGCCATGCTTTCTTTTAAAACCAAATTGTCAGAAGAAAAAACAAATATCGCCAACCGTGTGAGCAAAATTCTTTCCAACACTTTAGATAGAATACTAGCTAGAGCAATTGGCCTACAATTCTCAACACTGTTTAGCTTTGCAGCTTTGTCCTTGATAACAGGAACTAGTACCACAGACACAAGAGAGTCTGGGAGGACACCTTGAACTAAAAAAACCAGTAAAACACATGGAGAGCAGTGGGCAGAGCTTATTGCTTGCGATTTTGAGATGAAGCCCTGTGTGGAACTTTTTACCTATTTGGATAGATGGATATTTAATATCAACTTTAACAATACTGGGAGATTCAAGTAATATAACTAAACAATTAAAACTGAAGAAAAGACTTTTTAAAATTTTCTGTAAAATTTATTTCTATAAATGTGCAATTTCTGGTGAGGAATAAATTAGGACACCCCAAATTTATTCCCACTTAAAATTGCAAAATCACACACACACCGGTGTATCACATCAGGTGCACATGATTAGAACATCGTTACTCAGCATTCTGAAGGAAGCTTGTCCCATTTAAACCTCAGACATTTAGTCTGGTATGTTCCTGACTGTTGAAGTGAATGTGAACACCATGGTGAGATCAAAAGAGCTGTCTGAGGCCTTCAGAAAGAGGATTGAAGCAGCTTATGAATCTGGTAAGGGATTTTAAAATGATTTCAAAAGAATTTGAAATCAGCCATTCAGCTGTCCAGAAAATGGTCTGTAAGTGGAGGACATTCAAAACAATTGACAACATGCCCAGGTCTGGCTGTCCAAGCAAGTTCACCTTGAGAGCAGACCGCAAGATGCTAAAAGAAGTCTCCAAAAACCCTAAAATGTCATCATGGGACCTACAGCAGGCTCTTGCTACTGTTGATGTGAAAGTGCATGCCTCTACAATCAGAAAGAGACTGCACGAGTTTAATTTGCATGGGAGGTGTGCAAGGAGGAAACCTTTGCTCTCTAAAAGAAACATGAAGTCCAGATTGAAATTTGCCAGGGAGAACATAGACAAAGACCAGGACTTCTGGAGTAATGTTCTTTGGACAGACGAGTCTAAAACTGAATTATCTGGACACCAGAACAAAGGCTGTGTTTGGCGTAGACCAAATACAGCATTCAAGGAGAAGAACCTCATACCAACTGAAGCATGGAGGTGGAAGTGTCATGGTTTGGGGATACTTTGCTGCAGCAGGATCTGGCCAGGCTGCCACCATAAAATCCACCATGAAATCTACCATGTATCAGAGGGTGCTTGAGGACCATGCAAGACCATCTGTAAAAAAATTAAAGCTGAAGCGGAACTGGACCCTGCAACATGACAATGACCCAAAACACACCAGTAAATCCACCAAGGATTGGCTAAAAACTAAGAAATGAAGAGTCCTGGAATGGCCGAGTCAAAGCCCAGATTTTAATCCCACTGATGCTGTGGGGTGACTTGAAACGGACTCTACATGCAAGAAACCCCTCAAACATCTCACAGCTGAAAGCATTCTGTGTTGAGGAGTGGGGTAAGGTGATTACAAATGTGTAACGTAACAGGTAGCGTATCGTCTGTGGCAACGTATCGTCACTTCCTGTGTTGCTGGCTGTCATTGTGGTTTGCTCTGTGGTTCACTCGCCTGAGGATTATTGCCTTTAATTGTATTTTAATCGCTTTTTTCCATCTACCGTCACCTCTCACTTCTGTTTAACAAGCCTCTTGCACCTGCGTGTGCACTCAGTATCACCTAATCACCCTCTTTTTCATTCTGTTCACCTTTCATCAGTGTTTGTGTTAGCTTTGGGTTAGCCTCTAGCTATGGCTACTAGCTCTCCTTCCCCTTCTCTGGTGTGCTCTCTCTGTCAGATGTTTAGCTACACCTCTGCCTCTTTTAGTGTTAATCCATCCATCCATCCATCCATCTTCTACTGCTTTTCCGGAGGTCCGGGTCACGGAGGCAGCAGTTCAAGCAGAGAAGCCCAGACTTCCCTCTCCCCAGCCACCTGCTCCAGCTCTTCAGAGGGGATACCAAGGCGTTCCCAGACCAGCTGGGAGACATAGTCTCTCCACCGAGTCCTGGGTCTGCCCCGGGATCTCCTCCCAGTGGGACGTACCTGAAACACCTCAAGTGGGAGGCGTCCAGGAGGCATCCTAATCAGATGCACATACCACCTCAACTGACTCCTTTCAATGTGGAGGAGCAGCGGTTCTACTCTGAGCCTCTCCCGGATGACAGAGCTCCTCACCCTATCTCTGAGGGTGAGTCCAGCAATCCTACGGAGAAAGCTCATTTCAGCCGCTTGTATCCGCGATCTCGTTCTTTCGGTCATTACCCAAAGCTCGTGACCATAGGTGAGAGTAGGAACGTAGATTGACCGGTAAATCGACAGCTTTGCCTTAGAACTAAGCTCCCTCTTCACCACAACAGACCGGTACAACGTCCGCATCACTGCAGATGCTGCTCCAATCCGTCTGTCGATCTCTCGCTCCATTTTACCTTCACTCGTGAACAAGACCCCAAGATACTTAAACTCCTCCACTTGGGGCAGGAGCCTGTCCCCAACCCGGAGAGGACAATCCACCTTTTTCCGGCTGAGGACCATGGACTCGGACTTGGAGGTGCTGATTCTCATCCCAGCCGCTTCACACTCAGCGGCAAACTGTCCCAGCAAGAGCTGTAGGTCATTGCTGGATGAAGCCAACAGGACAACATCATCTGCAAACAACAGAGATGAGATCCTGTGGTCACCAAGCATGACACCCTCCATTCCCTGGCTGCGCCTAGAAATCCTGTCCATAAAAATTATGAACAGGATCGGTGACAAAGGGCAGCCCTGGCGGAGTCCAACTCTCACTGGGAATGACGCCGACCGAGTGTTGGCAATACAAACCAAACTCTCACAACGGTCGTACAGAGACCGAATAGCTCGTAACAACAAGCCCGATACCCCATACTCCCGAAGCACCCCCCACAAAAATCCACGAGGGACGCGGTCAAATGCCTTCTCCAAGTCCACAAAACACATGTAAACTGGTTGGGCAAACTCCCACGAACCCTCAAGAATTCTCGAGAGGGTAAAGAGCTGGTCCGATGTGCCACGGCCAGGACGAAAACCACATTGCTCCTCCTGAATCCAAGGTTCGACCAACGGCCGGACTCTCCTCTCCAGTACCTTGGCATAGACCTTCCCAGGGAGGCTGAGGAGTGTGATCCCTCTAAAGTTGGAGCACACCCTCCGGTCCCCTTTTTTGAAGAGAGGAACCACCACCCCGGTTTGCCATGCCAAAGGCACTGCCCCCGACCTCCACGCAATGTTGCAGAGGCGTGTCAACTATGACAACCCAACAACATCCAGGGCCTTGAGGTACTCAGGGCGAATCTCGTCCACCCCCGGGGCCCGGCCACCAAGGAGATTTTTAACCACCTTGGCGACCTCAGCCCCTGTGATAGGCAAGTCATCCCCCTCGTCCCCAAACCCTGCTTCCTCTGTGGAAGGCGTATCAGTGGGATTGAGGAGATCCTCGAAGTATTCCTTCCACCGCCCGACGATATCCCCAGCTGAAGTCAACAGTGTCCCATCCGCATCATACACAGTGTGGATGGGGAGCTGCTTTCCCCTCCTGAGCCGCCGAACAGTTTGCCAGAATCTCTTTGAAGCCGACCAAAAGTCTTGTTCCATGGCCTCACCGAACTCCTCCCATACCCGGGTTTTTGCTTCAGCAACCACCCGAGCTGCACTCCGCTTGGCCTGCCGGTACACCTCAGCTGCTTCGGGAGTCCCACAAGCCAACCAAGCTTGATAGGACTCCTTCTTCAGCTTAATGGCCCCCCTCACCACTGGTGTCCACCACTTGGTTCGGGGGATGCCACCACGAGATGCACCGACCACCTTGCGGCCGCAGCTCTGGGCCGCCGCTTCAACAACAGAGGTGGAGAACATGGCCCATTCAGACTCCATGTCTCCAGACTCCCTCGGAATGTGGTTGAAGTTCTTCCGGAGGTGGGAGTTGAAGACCTCCCGGACAGGGGCCTCAGCCAGACGCTCCCAGCACACCCTCACTATACGTTTGGGGCTACCAGGTCTGAATGGCTTCCTCCCCTGCCGTCGGATCCAACTCACCACCAGGTGGTGATCAGTTGACAGCTCTGCACCTCTCTTTACTCGGGTGTCCAAGACATACGGTCGCAGGTCTGATGATACGATAACAAAATCGATCATCGACCTGCGACCTAGGGTGTCCTGGTGCCAGGTGCACATATGGACACCCTTATGCTTGAACATGGTGTTCGTTATGGACAAACTGTGGTTAGCACAGAAGTCCAATAACTGAACACCACTCGGGTTCAGATCGGGCAGGCCGTTCCTCCCAATCACCCCCCTCCAGGTTTCACTGTCGTTGCCCACGTGCGCATTGAAGTCCCCCAGTAGGACAATGGAGTCTCCAGGAGGAGTACCCTCCAGCACCCCAGTCACAGACTCCAAAAAGGGTGGGTACTCTGAAACATCATTTGGTGCATAGGCACAAATGATGGTCAGGACCCGTTTCCCAACCCGAAGGTGCAGGGAAGCAACCCTTTCGTCCACCGGGGAAAACTCCAATATAGAGGCAGCAAGGTGGGGTGATACAAGAATACCCACCCCTGCTCGTCGCCTCTCGCCCGGGGCAACTCCAGAAAAGGCCAAGCTCCAGCCCCTCTCCAGGAGACTGGTTCCGGAACCGGAGCTGTGTGTTGAGGTGAGGCTGACTATATCTAGCCGGTATCGCTCAACCTCGTACACCAGCTCAGGCTCCTTCCCCACCAGAGAGGTGACATTCCACGTACCAAAAGCCAGTTTAGAAAGCTTGGGATCGGTCCGCCAAGGTCTCCGCCTTTGACCGCCACCTAATCCACATAGCACCGGACCCCCATGATCCCTCCTGCAGGTGGTGAACCCACTGGAGGGCGGACCCATGTAACTCCTTCGGGCTGAGCCCGAAGGAGTGTTAATGGTAAATGTAATAAATGTTGTCTTTTTGAGGTGCTCGAGGTGAGGTTGTGTGATTTGGAATCCCAGCTCCGCTGCATTGAAACACCATCAGCGCCAGTTAATAATGATGGGACTCCCCTTAGCTGCAGTGGAGCACCCTAGCATAGGGCCTGCTAGCCGTCCCCCGGCTTCCACCTCTCCTGAGCAGCCAGGAGAGAATGGGTGGGTGACGGTGAGAAGGAAGCACAGTCGCAAGCCCCTGGTTCACCACCAGCCTGTTCAGGTTTCTAATCGCTTTTCCCCATTCAGCGACACACCCGCTGAGGAAAAAACTCTGATCACTGGCAACTCTATAGTCAGAAATGTGAACCTAGAGACTCCAGCGCTCATAGTCAAATGCATTCCCGGGCCAGAGCAGGTGACATTGAGTTAAACTTGAAAATGCTGGTTAAAAGTAACTGTAAATACTCCACAATTGTGATCCACGACATCTGACTCCAGCAGTCCGAGGTCACAAAACTTAGTGTGGAATTGGTGTGCAACTTTGCCAAAACGATGTCTGCCTCTGAAGTATTCTCTGGGCCCCTCCCCAATCTGACCAGTAATGACATGTTTAGCCACGTGTCATCCTTCAACCTTCTTCTACTTCCGGCACTCAGAGAGAGCAGACGCATTTCTCCCTCCTCTCCCTCCTACTCCTCCCTTCTGATCCCAGCTTGCAATGTTGCATTTTTGTCTGTGTTTTTTGGCTCTCCTTCTGGCTGAATCTTAATCCAAATGGAAATTATGGATCTGGAAAGCGGCTTAAATGTGATTGACACCACTTTAAAAGAAGATCGGGTTAGGGGGGAACCCTCGGAAGACTCATGACATTGGAACTCATGTGTCTGTGTGATTCGACTGGAGATGCAGAAGACATCTATTGGCTATGATCACAGGACTTCTATTTTTGGCTTTGGAGTTTCCTGATGTATCAGAAATTGAGGAAGGTGGGAGAGCTGTTAAATGCGGACCCAGGCAAAGCTCCTTCATCAAATTCGACCAGTTGGGGTGTGCACGAATAGCGGCATGGTGAACTGAATGGTAACTGATTCAGACGAATGGAATACATCTCGAGTCGCTTGTGCTCGCCAGGAATGTTTTTAAGCCTGTATATGGAAATTATGAAGCACAATTGCACGAGAGAGGAAAATTCTACGCTCTGAGTGCACTGTGCAGATTTGACCTTGTTGTGGTGCCCTGTTTACATTCCTCCTCGATGAAGATAAGGCTTGAAGAGGTGGCTGGCTTCTCTCTTAACCCAAACATCGACAAACAATGGCTGTTGTTCTGCAGATCGAGCTCCTCAAGGACAGCGTTATCATGTGTTTACAGAACTTGCCACCTGCATGAGGAGAGATAAACTCTGGACATGCCGTGTAGAACACATGATTATCCGTTGCCAGGGGGTGCCCTCTGCTGTTCACCAGCAATTGACACACCTCCACACTGCATCACATACTGATCATATGCTGACTACATACACTGGTCTCTCTCGCTTGTTATTGTGTGATCTTTATTGTCTGCTAATTGTGCATTAGAGAGTTTTTTTTTCTAGGTAATCACAATTTTGGTCATAAAATGAGCTTTATTTTGATTAACAATGCTTTTTTCTCTCTGCCCATTGTGTTCACCCTTCTCTCCCCCCTTCCCCTCTTTCCCCACACTGTATGACAGGCGAATTGCATGGCTGCCGTGTCATTGGGATGCGCTTATACTAGCGCGCCCAATGTCAAGTCAAATTCCTCGTATGTTTACTTGTGTTTACTTGTGAACGTGCTTGGCAATAAAGTTCATTCTGATTCTGATTCAACCGCTGGCTGTCTGTGTGGTGTCCGGCAAACGATGTGGCCTACAAAGACAATTGGAACTCATTTTGGGGAAAACCTGGTCTTATTAGACAAGACGGCATCCATCCTACTTTGGATGGTGCGTCTCTTATTTAACAATCTGGCATCATTTTTATCCAAATTTCCAAAACCTTGAAAACTCAGAGTTGGGACCAGAAAGCAGAGTTGCAGTCTTACACGCCTCTCTGCAGCTCCTCTTCATCCGCCACCCCTCAACTTAGCCCCTGTCGTCCCCATCAGAGAATCATTGTCTGCTCCCTCCAAAGTAGTCATTGTAGTCATTCTCCGGTCATTCGGGGTCAGCTGTCTGCTTCACCCGGAGCTAACCGCTAACTAGCCTCAGAGCTAACGCTACAGCTAGTCCTAGCTAACACTGACACAAAGGAGCAACTCTGTCCCCGATTCATCGCACCAACCCAGCATCGGCCCAGTAGATGACGGCTGAGCCTCCTGCACGGGTTCTTAGAATCTTGTGATTGGGGCTCAGCGAAGGAGCTAACCGAGGACCCAGCTGGATAGGAGCCGGATCGGAGCTCAACTACAGCGGCGGTGGGCGGCGGGGCTCGGCAGAGGATCTAACCGAGGCCCCAGCTGGATAGGAGCCGGATCGGAGCTCAACTACAGTGGTGGTAGGCAGCGGAGCTGAGCGGAGGATCTAACCGAGGCCCCAGCTGGATAGGAGCCGGATCGGAGCTCAACTACAGCGGCGGTAAGCGGCAGGGCTAGCAGCGAAGGGGCTAGCTAAGGCCCCAGCCGGATCCAAGGTCAGCTGGACCAGATATCGGCAACACCAGCAGAAATTATCCTGCTATCATCAGGTCAGTAAAAAAATGCCACCAAAGAAAGAGGAAATGGAAGAGATTAAAAAAAATCTCTGAACTTCATGTCAGAAGAACTTACCAAAGTGGCCAATCAACAGTCCAAATTATTAGGGCTAATGGAAGAAGTCCGAGAGCTGAAATTAACAATTAAGGAAAGACAAAAAAAATTGCAGACTTGGAGTGATGCATTGAGGATCTTGAACAATATACTTGTATGGATGATTTTGTGGGGGACCTAGACGTTACATTCTCCACTCAGACTGAATGGCACAGGAGGAGAGAAGCCGACGGGGGGGGTTGAGACGGGACAGCGGAGGTGGAGATGCTAAAGGACTGTTAGGCGGATGCGCCGGGCAGACTGTGGCTTCTCCACCAGACCACATGATAATGTGCCGACAGGCTTTGTGATGACGTGCATTGTGATTGTGTGTATTGTGGTGGGAACCACCGGACAGTATGTTAATGCACTGACAGGCTTGGTGAGGACATGTATTATGATTGTGTGTGTTGTGGTGTGAACCCCCCAGGTCCCTAGGCGAGGGTGTAAGATATAAAAGAGAGATGCCCAGCGACCCGGGTTATTCTTGTTGACTTGTGGTTAGAGAGAATAAAGTCCACTCTGATCCAGCTCACTGCCTCGCCTGCTCATTTCTCTCTACACTGGTGACCTTTGACGTAGAATGGAACTCGAAGCAAACACCCCGGAGACGACCCGGCTGGAGGCGCCAGCACCGCATGCGCCGTTTCGGTCAAGCTCCCAGACTTTTGGCTACATGACCCGAAGGCTTGGTTCCTCCACACCGAGGCCCAGCTCGCGCTCCATGGAGTGACGGCAGATGACACCAAGTACTACTACGTGGTTGCAGTGCTGGACGCATGCACAACACAACAGGTGGAAAACCTGCTCCAATGGCCCCTAGCCCACGGCAAATATGACGCTCTCAAGACCACGCTGACCTAGCGCTACATGCTCTCGGACTGCAAGAAAGCGGAAAGGCGCCCGACGCGCTCCGAGTTGGGAGACGGGTCAGCGGTCAAATTAATGGAGAAGATGTTGGCGTTGATGGGCACAGATGGCGAGCAGTTCCTCTTTGCCCACCTTTTCCTCCGGAACCTCCTGACAGCGGCCAGAGCAGTCCTCGCCAATTTGCCGCTGTTGGCCACACAGAACTACCGGGCGCTGGCACAAGAGGTGGAACGGATTATCCTGGTGACCAGAACCTTCGCTGTGAACGCAGCGGCGTCGGAACCCAGTGAGACGGCCAGCAAAGGCGAGGAGCCATTGATGGTGGCCGTCGCGAAGGTCAAGAAGCACCGGAGGGGCACGCTCTGCTTCTACCACCGCCGCTTTGGAGAAGACGCACGCCGATGCATGCCACTGTGCCATTTCAAGCGCTCGGGAAATGCCAGGACCGGCAGTCAGTAGCAGCTGCGACCGCCGGTGACACAGCCAAGCTGCTCTATGTGACGGACTCACGCTTGGGGGGGACTGTTCCTCGTGGACTCCGGCTCGCAAAAGAGCCTCATCCTGCCATCCTACGCAGACCAGCTGGCTGGAAGTAGCAGTCCTGAGCTGGCAGCCGCAAATGGCTCAGACATTAAGACTTTTGGCGAGAGGACACTGACCATATCCTTGCACAGCCGTACTTGCCAATGGTCCTTCGTCATAGTGGTGTAGCATCATCGTCTCCTCAAAACCGAGACAGAAGATCACTTCTCTCCAGTTTACAGGAATTTCATTTTATTCATTACACAGGAATATCACCTTTCTGCCTTCTCAGGAATATCACTGGCTTTTATGTCGACTCATGCAGGCTTCTTCCAGGCCTGACCAAAGATGCTTGCTTTCCCAGGACCCCAATGTAAACAGTTGCCTCTTGCAGAGATTGTAAGGATCAGAGTTTGCTTTTAAAGGCTCAAAGGAACATAAAACTCAGGAGACCAGACCTCTCAACATGAACACTGCATTTGATAACGTACCTTTTCACAGGAAACCAATGTTTTTAAAAGAGTCATAAACCACTTAGTCTGACGGTTTTATAGCCTATGCTGTCCAGGTACCTTCGCCCAGATACTACAGGAAATCATCTACAGCTCAACAGTACCTCCTAGCGGATACCTACGGAATGTGTTTTCAGTACGTAGGATGACTTTTAATTTGTTCTAAATATTAAGTTTCTTTCAGCTTATCCTCTGGATCCTAAGGACAATGAAAATCATCCCTCTTATCACCAACCATGGTTTGCTGCATGTTCTGCTGTTCTAATCTTGATCTAAATGTGAATGCATGTATTATAATTATGTATAAGAAATGTTATATTCATGAGTGTTATTGGAGTAATGGTATAAATGCATGATCACCATATATTAGCCAAGTCATTTAATTTAGTTAGATTTTATATTGAGCATTTATTTCATAAGAACTGACTGAGTGTTGATTTTCCCTCTGAAATTTCATGGGATGGTGTCTTCATTTGATTGGCTGCTCTCAAACAAAGAAGTGTTCTCACATTGGATAGCAGCCATTTCAAACTGCTTCTGAAAAAGCCGATTGGTCAGTCTTGCGACTACATCATCAGTTTTACGACCCGGCGAGGTAACTTTAAAAGAGAAGTTAGATTTGAGTTTAGTCTGAGATCAGCAAAGAAACAGTAGGAACAGATCAGACAAAGAACAGGCAGGAAGATTAGAACAGCAAAACGGTAATAGAATTAAGAATTAGAAACACAAAGAAGAAAGAAAGAGATTTTGAGAAAGATTAGGAACTAAATTAAGATTAAAGAAGCAGAATAGTAATCTAGATCTCAGAAGAAGATTTTATTCCACCGTTTCAAGGCCCTGTGAAGTTTTATTTTATTCTCTGTGTGTTTGTCAAGTCTTTCCTTATATTCTGGAAACTGAGGAGAAGCCATTTTTTCTTTAGAGCTCGTCCCTTTTAGAGAATCAAATTCTCAAACTTTTTCCTTCACCTCAGAAGCCATTCTTATCCTAGTAAATGTTTTTCTAACATTTTTTTATGACTTTTCACGCCATTAAAGTGGACCTTTAATTTGCCTAGTTTAAAGTGAACAGAGACTGAGAAGATTTTTCTTCAGTTTTCGGGTCGATCCCGCTACAAGAGACCCCAAATTTGGACTCTTTTTCAAAGGACTTTTCACGCCGCTCTGTGACAGACCACCCACTGCTGCCATTGTCTGGAGAGCCCCCAGCTGAGTTTACACTTCCACGGCTGTGAGAAGGCATCTTGCAGCAGCTTCCTCCGACGTCCTAACTTCAAAACCCAGCGGTACCGACCCGCGGAAACTTGGACCTACGGCCGTGTGTGAGTGAAACTTTTATTTCTCCTATTTCCTGGGTTAAAACGTGATGTCCTAACAATTAAATTACAATTGAATATGGCCCGTATTTCAGGGCTCAATTAGTCTCTCAGCCGCAGGATGGAACTGTAAACTGAAGAAAAACTTTTAGTCATTTTTAAGTAACTGCCCTTAAAATTTTTGTAGATTAATTCAGGAGTCATTTTTAGATAATTAGCTTATGAATTTTCCCCATAAAATTGCGTTGTTTTGTTAAAACATTCCAGCCTCATTTACCATTGAAACATAAGTCTAGTTCTCCTTGGTTCTGCAGAGGTGTAAAGCTGGATTTTATGTTCAGGAACCCAATATCAGTTGATGTGATATATTACGCTGTTATCATCTGAATCTGTTTATTCATCATTTGAATGCCATGACATGTAACCTGAATGATTTTAATAAAAGAGTGAATGAGAGCAGTTGAAAGTGTTTTCCTTTCGCATATACAGGTTTCCTAATCACGGCAGGACAAAAACTCACTGAAACTTTGAGACGGATTCATTAAGTAATTTAAGGTACAAAGTTAATTAAAATTAAAGTTAATATAATTGTCCGTTAGGACTGGTGCCCCCTTTTACGAGTGCTTTTATTTAATTTAGCGGGTGTAGAAGTGAAGGTTCAACTCCGCCCCCTTTCACACCCACTATTAAATAAAATAAATAATTCCTGTACCTTATGACAAATATTTTTATAGGCAATTTATACTACATCTTAATGGTTCCCCGCTGTGAGGCCTCTGTAATTGGGAAACGTATATGCAAAAAGAAAATTCATTGAAATCATAATTTTTTTCCTGCAAATATTGATCCACTATTTGGCGAGTCTGTGTGTTTGTTTGAGAGGCTGAGGCCTGCATCTCTCCCCCTGCCTGTGTGTGTCTGCTGTGTTTGTGTACCTAACCTCCCGCTGAGGAGGCTAGTGGCTGATGGCTGCAAAGGGGGGTGAGCAATTCACCCACTAAAATCAACAGTTTTTGATGCATGCAAAGAAGTTTAAACAATATTATTATATGCTGGATTAAGAAACATAAAGGCCCAGAGTGACAGAAACGCGAAGAAAACCGTCCTGTCTCTCGCCAGTTTAACCTTCCGGCGATTATCCCGAAAGGAGTAATTAAACTGGCCAGTTCTGTAATTTAATTACCCAAGCGTGGTGACGTCAGATTAAGCTGGACGCGGTTTGATCTGGTCACTGAATAAACCGCTGGGGAAAGTAGCGCTAAACGATACCCGGAATTAAAGGGGTTACATTATTTGTGAAAGTTGGAGATTAAACTCTCATTTTGAAAAGCAAGGCGTGGCATTGTCGCTGAGACTCGCGCCCGCATCACGTGTCACGTGAACACGCACAGTCGCGCGCGTGACCGAAAGGCGTGCACGAAAAACTGCGCATGAGCAGAGTAAATGTGCAGACGCCATTTTGAAGGCACTAAGAGGGAGTCACCCTAGCCGCCATTTTGAGTGAGACCGGTAGACCCGCCCAGAGCGACGTCACCAGTGTCTCCTCCCCCTGGGAGGGCAGAGACAACTGCCTCCATCGTGTGGTCAACTATAGGAGTTGCATTTCTTGCATGAATGCACACTCGGATTAAAGCAGAGCAAATCTATTAAGCTGATTTATAATCAAACAGAGCTTCCAAATTGACTTTAAATCAATCCGAATTATCCGGAACAACCTAAATTTAAACCCAATTCAAAGTTTTATCCCAAGAACCAAAAGGAAAAGGAAACTTGTGGGTTTGAAGTTTGTTCTCATTGGTGGAAGAGCTTTTGACTGCATATATACACAGTGAAAGAGCATAGAAGCATAGACTTTGTATTTACTCACATATGTTAACCACATATTTTAATCTTTTTAGTTAAAAGCATATATTCACACATCTTATGCTAAAAGTCTGCAAACTTTTGAAGCTATATATATGTGTTTTGTTTAAAGATCACTTTGTGCAATTTCTTTCACAGGAAGCCATTCAACTTAGGGACTCAAATAAATGACAATGTTCATTTAAACTCAAGTTAATGTTAATCCTGTGCATGTTGGTAAAGGATTTAGTGACTTACTAAATATTTAACCAAAATTCTCCAAAAATTAGGAAACCACATCCAGCAATTAACACTTGAAAGCTTTAGCTTATTTACAGTCAGTGTTGCTTTTGATTCATATTTCCTCCCCAGGAGAAGGAAAACATTTAACCAGCTCACTATTTCTCACCAGGATTTGAAATAAGTCAAAAGGTGAAAACTTTGACTAGTCTGTAAAACATTTTTTTTCTTTTCTTCTTCTCTTTTTAAATAATCATTAACTTTAATCCTAAGGAAGCCTTAGTGACAATATGCAAAGACAATTCATTTGTTTCCTAACTTGTAAATATTAAAACATTGAAAGGCTTTAAATGAAGATAAGCTTTAACAAATAGAACCAAGCCAGTTCTAACTTTAAAACAAAGTGAAGACTTATACTGTAACCCTAAAGCCTTAAAGCATTTAACCTTTTCTATTTTTGTTGCTTTCTTTTTCTTTTGTAAATAAAATCATTACTTTCAAGTGAGATTCAACAAAAAATTCACAACCTAATTGAGGACTATTCCAAAACTACACTTTGATAACTGAACTGAAAGAAGTCAATCCACACAAATTTTTTTGTTTTTTTTTCTGCTTTTGTCTTGTGAAATACAAATCAAAATACAGTGTCAATAAATAAACTAACACGTATTCCACATTTCTAAAGAATTCCAAAATATTTGCTTTCCTTCTTACAAGCCTGGAAATTTAAACAAACTCCAAAAAAGAAGCTTGTAATTACCCTCACTGTAAAACGACACTCAAGGTTAACTCTTGACGCACAACTTTAGCTATAATCAACGAATTGATTTCAAGCTAAGCGTTACACAAACGGTCAAACATGTCGAGTCCACTTGACGAATTAAATGACCTTCAAGTAATATTGGAAGAGTTGGCTTCCGACCTTATACCCAGTTTCTCCAAACAAGTTCGGGATACTCCACCAAAAGATTTGAAGCAAATCACGAAAAAACTTTCGGATGAATGTGAAGCTAACCCACCGAAAGCAAAGGAAATCCCCGGTGTGTTAGGAAAGTTTGCACTAGCATTAGTTGCAAGGCTAAAACGAGCTGAAACCCAAGTACTCTACGCCGAAAAGGAACTGGTGAAACGACAAACAACCATCCTTTCTCTTCAGGAAGAGAACAAATCCCTTGTGAAAAAGCAGGAACAAGCTCGCATAGAGAAAACAGACACCCAAGCTACGCTCGATCAGACGTTGCTAAATCTGGAACAAGCAGAGGAAGAAAAGCAACGACTAGAAGACAACAATACCTCACTTCAGCAAGAAAACGAGGAATTGAGAACCGCCCTGCTTTACAAAGAGAATCAACTCAAGGAAGTTGAAGGTCAATTGGATGAAACAAGCTCCAATTATGGGAAATGCAAACTGCTCCTACGAGAAGCACAACAAGGTCTTCAGGACGTCCAAGAAGAGCTGGAAGACCACCGCAAGCAAAGGGATCTGAGATCAGAATCCATGAACAGGCCGGTTCCCTCGACAAAGGGGGGCATCCCCTCATGGGATGGGAACTCCCCCGGCTCACACTCACCTGACCCGTTCAGACCCGAACGGCAACGTGAAAGACGTGTGCAAATTCCATCCGATGGAGATCTCAATAAGATCGCTCGCCACGTCACGAAATTTGACCCCTCAACCAGTGGGTCACCTGATACCAGGGCTTATTTGCAAGACATCGACTACTACTTGCGTAAATACCCTGATGCTACAGTTGACGACCGCATTTATTTGAGCAAGTTGACATCCAACAGGTCGGTATCAAAATTTATAGATCGGCAACCATTTGACATCAAGATGAACCACCGGAAACTCTATGAAGCCATCGAAAGAGAGTTTTCCGACGACTGCTTACAGTCAGGGCTAGCGACAGCCCTAGCTGTGAAACAGGGTCGCTTAGAGCCCCCACAGGCATACTACCAGCGACTCCTGCGCGCATATTTCGGATCTCAAAACACGCCTGAGATGGAAGAAGACCACAATTTCAAGGCTCTGTTCATTCAGAATCTCCATCCCACGATTGGACACCACCTTGGAGTCTTGGCTAACCCAAAGACAAACTTGATAAACCAACTAAGAGAGTTCGCACATTATGCATTCCAGAAACAGCGACAAAGCAATCAGAAGCATACCGAGTCTACCGCGGTGTTAGCAGTCAACACCGCATCAGACACCCTGGACCTAGAGGGCGCCCCAAGGCCAGCCCCTGTTCCAGCATCTCGGTCACAAATAAAACGACGACAGTCCTCTAGTCAAGATAAGTCGAGCCATGACCCAGAAAAAGTTTTGACACCAAGTTCCAAGACAACATCACCAAAACCTGACTACCATCGGAGACTGAGTCCACCAGGTAAGTCACGAGAATACGGTACGGATACCCGGGATGACATATCTATTTCGAGACTTGCATAATCACGGGAGGTGGTCACCTCCTTCGTACCGCCGGAAAAACTTCAACAGGGAAGCAAGACCTCCCCCTGGAAAGTTTAACTCCAAACCCCGGGAGAAGAAAGAAAAGCCCATTTTCAGCCAAGAAGACCTGGAGACTCTCCAACGCATACTTGATGAACTGAAGAGGAAAAAGGAGGCGAAAGAGGACAAGAAACCAGATGTCCTAGCCATAAATATTGTGACCACCCCAAACGATCCTTTAGGTTTACCACAAGTCAACCCTGAGAATTCTCCTACTACAAAGGGGAAGGATACCGAAGACACAACCGAGCATCCTCCACCCGAAACTCAGGAGGAGCTCCAAAATGCAACGCCACCCAGTGCCATTTTGGTAGTCCAGCTACCTGGGAAACCTCACTCGCCCGAAACTGGCGACTCTTTAATCTGCGTTGAACCACCGGTCCAAGAATTTCTGTGTGATTTAACCGAGAGGGGGACTGCACGAAAATTTTTCCTGTCATTGACCCTGGAAGATGTGATGACGCACGAAGCCCTACTGGATACTGCAGCGGACATCACACTCATGTCGCGTGACCTTTTCGAACACCTACGTGTCATTGCTAATTATGCGCACAAAGACTTGAAACTAAGACCTTGCTCTTTAGCTATTCAACCTTATGCACCCTCAAACACGACTGTGTCACACATGTCATTGATACAAATCTCCATTGGGCCCATGACCCTGATCCACCCGGTCTATGTGTCAAATCTCAACTCAATTCCATTGCTGATAGGCAAGGATCTACTTAATCGCTTTGAGCCTCTGATAGACTTCAAGAATCTAAAGCTATGGGCTCAAGTTCGACAACCTCTTCCAACCACTCTACCTGAAGCAACTGGATCACAGTGTTACACTCTTGACACCTTGGATGTTCCAGGAGTCAAACCACTCGCACTGCTGACCCAACAAAGTTTGACGGAAAGTGACCTTGGGGACCAGACTGAAACAGACACCCCTTTTCAGGTCACCACATCTGACAACCCAACCTTAAATGAACACAGTTCATTTCTTTGCACCCTGAAACCAGGGGCAGTCGATGAAGAGTACTGCCCCCAAGTGGTCAAAGGACTAGCTATCCAAAGCTCCCACATAGAAGACGTGGTACTGGCTCTCTGGGCTGATAAATCTGCAATCAGCCAGACACTTTTCGACTCTCTACACGAGAAATACCCTGACCTTATGATCACTAACAAGTCTTTTCATTTCCCTGCTGGGACCAAATCAAACAAAACATTGGTCGCCAGAAGTATCTGCGCCCTCCACCTTCAGTGGAACCACAGACTGCTAACGCATCCCTTCTTGGTCGTTCCCGACCTGCCACATGCAGTCTACATCGGCAGTGATCTTCTTGTGAGACTTGGAACCCAGGTTGATACCATAAACAATGTCTTATGGTCTTTCACCTCAGTTCGAGACGCTCACTCTAAACCAGATCTTGACACTCTAAAATCAGGCCAGACCATCCCCGAGGCCTGCCAGGTACTGAACACTCAACATTGTCTCATACCTGCTAATGTCACGTGCTACCCGGTCCAACTATGCATTCAAACAGGACAGAAACTTATGTATCCACAAGCATTTTTCCAACCGGCTCCTTTGCTTGACAATCTAGGCTTAACTCTGGAGGCCATGCCCCTTCTAAGCCTAGAATACAGAACCACCACATTACCGGTTAACAATCCCACGGCAGAGACCATCGCCCTGCCCAAGGCCACGCCTCTTGGCTGGCTCATCACTACAGATTCCCACGATTTTGAACTGACTGTTCCTGTGCTAGGCGGCCTCCCTGATTCTCTTTGGGCCGACTCTCTTGAACCTACAGTCATTTACACTAAGCCTTCTAAGGCCATCGCTCTTGTGTCAATACCAACCCCTGACAAAGAGTCAGTGGGACGAATCGACTTGACTAACAATGACCAAATGCTTGTCCAAGCCATTGAACTCCTTCCATCGGAGTCCGATCAGCAAACCAATGACAATCCCAGCGATGCTCCGCCAAAACCAGTCCTCACTATCGCTGAAGAGATTGCACAGGTGGTAGCTGACGCTGATGCCCTAACCTCTGACGAAGAACGTGAAAAACTTCACCAAGTTCTTCTTAAGTATGAACAATCTTTCTCCAAAGACTCCTTGGACTGTGGACTGACCACAATCCACTCAGTACGTATTCCTACCCCACCTGACGCCCCTCCAACCTACGTCAGGCAGTACAAGATTCCCTTGGCCTCGTACGGCCCAGTACAAGAAATAATCGATGATTTACTGGACCGTGGCATAATCAGGCCATGCAACAGTACCTACTCGGCTCCCTTATGGCCTGTCCTAAAGCCCAATGGTAAGTGGAGACTCACCATTGATTACAGGAAATTGAACACTCAAGTTCCTCTCTCTAGGTGGCCTATGACTCAACTGGAGCAAGAACTCCCTAGAGTCAAAGATGCCAAATACTTCTCAACACTGGACATTGCTTCTGGTTTTTGGACTATTCCTGTCCAAGCTGAAGACCAACACAAACTGGCCTTCACGTTCGCGAATTGCCAATACACATTCACCCGATGCCCTTTCGGTTATGCCAACTCTCCTGCAGAGTTCAACATTTTCTTGAACAAAGCATGTCCAGACGCCCGAGACAGAGGTAACCTCATCTATGTTGACGACATTCTCATTCGAAGTCCAACTCTGGACACCCACCTCACTGAAATTGACCATGTCCTTGGCCAGCTCACGCGAGCTGGAGCCAAAATTTCTCTCTCCAAATGCCAATGGTGCAAAACCAAAGTCAACTATGTCGGTCTCTTGGTAGGATCCAAAGGGGTACTACCACAAACGGCACGAATTCAAGGTGTGTTAAACATCAAAGCCCCCACCAACATCTCCGAACTCCGGAGCTTCCTAGGGGTATGCAATTACTCACGTCAGTTCATTGAGGATTATGCAGACTTGGCAAAACCCCTTACAGACCTCCTACGAAAGGACACCCCTTTCATTTCGTCTGAGGCTCAAGAACAGGCTATGCTAGCGTTGAAGCAAAAGTTATGCACAGCACCATGTTTGGCCTATCCCAACTGCGACCAGCCATTCTTCTTACAAGTGAGGTTCTCTGCCAACTGCTTAAGTGCTGGATTATACCAAGTCTACAACCACGACAAACGAGTCGTGGCCTATGCCAGCAAAACCCTCTCTAGTCCGGAACTGAAATACTCTGACTGTGAAAAAGCCCTTCTGGCCACTGTATGGGCAGTCAAACATTTCTCCAACTATGTAGGAGGCCAGAGAATCACAGTTGAGACTCACCACCAACCAGTGGTCTTCCTTAACAGTCAATGCATCAGAGAAGGTGTTGTAACAAATGCCAGAATAGCCTCCTGGTTGATGGCTCTACAAAGCTTTGACGTGGAGGTCCGCTACGCACAAAAGTTGAGAAGCCCTCTCGGCACAGACTTGGCTGCCTGCCAACGGTGCTCTGAGGACACTCCAGGACCATCCATTCATGCAGAGCCACCTACAGTTACTGAAGACCCAAACCATCACTACTTTGACCAGAACATCTGTCAAGATATGGTCACCGCCTATGTCGATGGTTGTTCTTTTCACCATGAAACTCACATTCGTGCTGGTGTGGGTGTGGCATGGCTGAACAATCAGCCTTGTGAACCCCACAACTATCAACTGGGTTCCCAATCATCTCAGTATGCGGAAATCGCAGGTGTGCTCATTACACTGCAACTTGCTGTAGACCATGGCATTCGCACATTGGTCATCTGCACTGACTCCAACTATGCACGCCTCAGTTTCACTTGTCATTTAGCACTCTGGAAGGCCAAAGGTTTTGTAACCTCCAACCGCAAACCGGTTAAACATCAAGACCTTTTCAAGGCATGTGATCACCTGGTCACCTCCAACAACCTCCAGGTGTATTGGAAAAAGGTCAGAGGTCACTCGCGCACACCAGGTCAGGACAAAGAATGGAATGACCTTGTGGACTCACTTGCAAAACAAGGAGCTATACAAGGCACACCCTGGTCCTTTGATTCTGCTCAGGTGCCGACTTCACAGTCCCACCCACCCACCCCTACAGTCTGCGCAGTCACTAGGGCCCAGACTAACAGGTCCCAAGACACGACACCAACCGCAGGTCCCCTTGCGGTTGACCCTGTTTTCACTGACGCTGACCTTATCTCTCTTCAAACCCTTGACCCTGCGATCCATAAAATGATACAATACATCTCAGATCCTGCACTTAATGCACCATCCGACTCGGATCTCGCTGACACTCCAGACTTGAAGCCACTTTTTGCCGCACGATCATCCTTGTAGCTGCAAAATGGCATTCTAGTTCATGTTTCCGATGAACTCCCTATGCCTGCGCTTGTGGTCCCTCGTAACCAGAGGGGGGTGATGATTGTTCATGCCCATGATCTCCCAACTGCAGGACACAAAGGCGTCAAAGCGACGTACAACGCGCTCAAACAAGTGGCATATTGGCCATACATGCGAAAGGATGTAGCTGACTACATCAAGGGATGTCTCGTATGTTGCCAGTTTCAACCAACCAACCCGATGCATCGAGCACCCCTACAGAAAAGAGGCATTTCATTCCCATGGTCTGACCTCCAAATTGACTGGGTAGGTCCCCTTCCACGGTCAGCCAGAGGAAACAAATACTTCCTCACAGTCACATGTGCTTTCACCAAATGGGTCGAGTGCCTGCCTGCTCCTAATGACACGGCAGAAACCACGGCCTACTTGTTGATGAACCACGTATTCTCTAGGTTTGGTCTGCCAAGCCGAATCAACTCTGACCGCGGCACTCATTTCACCGCCGAAGTCATGTGACAACTGTGGGAAACCTTGGGAGTTAAAGCTAACTTCCATATTAGCCACCACCCACAATCCTCCGGACAGGTGGAAAGAACCCACCGAACTGTGATCAACATACTGAAGAAGTATGTTTCACCACACCAAAAAGACTGGGATGTAAAACTCCCGCTGGTCTTAATGGCCATCCGAGCCACACCCCATGAAGATACGGGGGTGTCACCTTTTGAAATGATGACAGGCTGGCAAATGACTTTGCCCCTGCATTTACTCTACCAACCTGGAGAAGCCAGTGTTGCTACAGCTTACACTACTCACCAGTACATGACTGACCTGACCAAACATCTCCGACAGACTTTTGCCTTTGCCCAAAAACATTTGGACCGATCAGCTGAAGGACGCAAAGCCTACTACGATCAGAAAGCCTCACATGACGAACTCCAAGTGGGAGACAAGGTTTTCTATTATGCTTTCATTCCTCAGACAGGACAGACCAACACACGAGCAGGAAAACTCGCTCGGAAGTTCCTCCCCAGGTGGACAGGTCCACACACGATCACAGATAAACTCTCTCCGGTCGTTTACAAGATCAAAATAAGCAAAGGTCGCCAGGACCCCATCTCCAAATGGGTCCATCGTAATCAAATCAAAGCTTACAAAAACCCCATGGGACTTGTCGGGGACAACACTGTTCCATTAAGTCAGTAAACAAACCTAAAATCTTGTTTGCGCCCGATAGATAACTATTAGCTGACTATCAGCCTCAGACATTCTCGGTTGCATTTCTCTTTCTCAATCAGGTAACTGCATTAAACCTTCAAAAGGAGAAAGTTAACCCAAACTAACTGACTTCCTTAAAATCTAACCTTAAAAGACCCCGCAAAATTTCATTCAGTATCATCAAGTTACTATTTCAAAGTAGTACAAACAAAATCAACAACATCACTAGCTTAAGTCAATAATCACAAAACCCTCTAAAGGTGATAAACACTAATAGCTTAGAGCTCAGCCTCTAACAAAGTTGTTCCACCTCTAAGAATAACTTTCACCTACCACTCAGGTACCTCAAGAAAAGGAAAACTGACAAGAAGCTCAAGATTAAAATAACACTTCTATTCGTTGGCCAGGACGATGGCCCTCCTGTTTTTCAGTTTAGCCCTCTACCTAGCACTCTCACCTACTTTCGCCCAGTTAGAACTGGACAGAACCCAGACAAGAAGTCAACAATCCTAAAGTAGATTCTCAACCACGGCCTCACCATTAGGGCCCCTTGCTAGCCTTAGCACGTCTACTGTTAAATCAGTCAACACCGCTACACTGAAATGCCAGATAGTTGAACCACCAACTGTTACCAAAACTTTGCAAGATACTGTGTTGGTTTTGAATGTTTGCTCCAAAGCCTCATTCAAACTCAACAAGGTCTTGGACTTGTCACTCTTCATGTTAGAGGGTGACCCTGCTCACCCACATATAATGCCTGTGTCTCTTCGAAAGGTAGCTAAAAATATTAGACTTTCAGCTAACACTTTGACAACGAGTCTGCCTTCACCGCTTCTTGCCCCTGTTTCAGATGTCACAAAGTTATTCCTCATTGCCACTCAAAGAACAATGATGACTTTCCATGTTCGCTCAGTCTTCCAGAACAAAGGTCTCAAACACCCTCTGAGTAAGACCTCTGTGGAACCATGGTTTAGTCCAGCTAAACCAATTCAGTTCAAACCTCCTTGAATTAACTCAATATTGCTTAACCTAAACATCTACCTCAGATAAGCAATACATTTTTGTTTTGCATTCTTTGTTTTGACTTTTATTTTTCTTTATTTTTAGAATTTTTGAAGATATATGCATGCTTATATACAAACCTATATTTTTATATATAGCTCGTGCACTCCATTTTGATTTTGTACCCATTCAAACTATTTTTTTTTTTTTTAACAACTATGATAGCTATTTCATTGTGGACCAAAATTCCTACCTCAGGTATGTCAGACTACGCACTTATTTTTGTAGCTAGAATTTTTGAGTCATTTCAAGACCTATGCCTTAGCGTACTACTCCAAGCCAATTTTATAATCTACATTTGTCCATATTCAAATTATTTTTGGAAATTCATGGAAGTCCTTCCAGTTAACCAAAGTCAAAGATCTGTACTTAGTAATAGATACTGTTTGCATGCTAGTGTGTATGGACATCACACAAACCTTTTAACCCAGTATTTAGGTCAAGTGTTGCCAAGGAGACGAAGCTGCCATGGGTGTGTACCGACGCTGACCGATGCTCACCATCGCTACAAAGGGGGGAACTGTAGCATCATTGTCTCCTCAAAACCGAGACAGAAGATCACTTCTCTCCAGTTTACAGGAATTTCATTTTATTCATTACACAGGAATATCACCTTTCTGCCTTCTCAGGAATATCACTGGCTTTTATGTCGACTCATGCAGGCTTCTTCCAGGCCTGACCAAAGATGCTTGCTTTCCCAGGACCCCAATGTAAACAGTTGCCTCTTGCAGAGATTGTAAGGATCAGAGTTTGCTTTTAAAGGCTCAAAGGAACATAAAACTCAGGAGACCAGACCTCTCAACATGAACACTGCATTTGATAACGTACCTTTTCACAGGAAACCAATGTTTTTAAAAGAGTCATAAACCACTTAATCTGATGGTTTTATAGCCTATGCTGTCCAGGTACCTTCGCCCAGATACTAAAGGAAATCATCTACAGCTCAACAGTACCTCCTAGCGGATACCTACGGAATGTGTTTTCAGTACGTAGGATGACTTTTAATTTGTTCTAAATATTAAGTTTCTTTCAGCTTATCCTCTGGATCCTAAGGACACTGAAAATCATCCCTCTTATCACCAACCATGGTTTGCTGCATGTTCTGCTGTTCTAATCTTGATCTAAATGTGAATGCATGTATTATAATTATGTATAAGAAATGTTATATTCATGAGTGTTATTGGAGTAATGGTATAAATGCATGATCACCATATATTAGCCAAGTCATTTAATTTAGTTAGATTTTATATTGAGCATTTATTTCATAAGAACTGACTGAGTGTTGATTTTCCCTCTGAAATTTCATGGGATGGTGTCTTCATTTGATTGGCTGCTCTCAAACAAAGAAGTGTTCTCACATTGGATAGCAGCCATTTCAAACTGCTTCTGAAAAAGCCGATTGGTCAGTCTTGCGACTACATCATCAGTTTTACGACCCGGCGAGGTAACTTTAAAAGAGAAGTTAGATTTGAGTTTAGTCTGAGATCAGCAAAGAAACAGTAGGAACAGATCAGACAAAGAACAGGCAGGAAGATTAGAACAGCAAAACGGTAATAGAATTAAGAATTAGAAACACAGAAAGAAGAAAGAAAGAGATTTTGAGAAAGATTAGGAACTAAATTAAGATTAAAGAAGCAGAATAGTAATCTAGATCTCAGAAGAAGATTTTATTCCACCGTTTCAAGGCCCTGTGAAGTTTTATTTTATTCTCTGTGTGTTTGTCAAGTCTTTCCTTATATTCTGGAAACTGAGGAGAAGCCATTTTTTCTTTAGAGCTCGTCCCTTTTAGAGAATCAAATTCTCAAACTTTTTCCTTCACCTCAGAAGCCATTCTTATCCTAGTAAATGTTTTTCTAACATTTTTTTATGACTTTTCACGCCATTAAAGTGGACCTTTAATTTGCCTAGTTTAAAGTGAACAGAGACTGAGAAGATTTTTCTTCAGTTTTCGGGTCGATCCCGCTACAAGAGACCCCAAATTTGGACTCTTTTTCAAAGGACTTTTCACGCCGCTCTGTGACAGACCACCCACTGCTGCCATTGTCTGGAGAGCCCCCAGCTGAGTTTACACTTCCACGGCTGTGAGGAGGCATCTTGCAGCAGCTTCCTCCGACGTCCTAACTTCAAAACCCAGCGGTACCGACCCGCGGAAACTTGGACCTACGGCCGTGTGTGAGTGAAACTTTTATTTCTCCTATTTCCTGGGTTAAAACGTGATGTCCTAACAATTAAATTACAATTGAATATGGCCCGTATTTCAGGGCTCAATTAGTCTCTCAGCCGCAGGATGGAACTGTAAACTGAAGAAAAACTTTTAGTCATTTTTAAGTAACTGCCCTTAAAATTTTTGTAGATTAATTCAGGAGTCATTTTTAGATAATTAGCTTATGAATTTTCCCCATAAAATTGCGTTGTTTTGTTAAAACATTCCAGCCTCATTTACCATTGAAACATAAGTCTAGTTCTCCTTGGTTCTGCAGAGGTGTAAAGCTGGATTTTATGTTCAGGAACCCAATATCAGTTGATGTGATATATTACGCTGTTATCATCTGAATCTGTTTATTCATCATTTGAACGCCATGACATGTAACCTGAATGATTTTAATAAAAGAGTGAATGAGAGCAGTTGAAAGTGTTTTCCTTTCGCATATACAGGTTTCCTAATCACGGCAGGACAAAAACTCACTGAAACTTTGAGACGGATTCATTAAGTAATTTAAGGTACAAAGTTAATTAAAATTAAAGTTAATATAATTGTCCGTTAGGACTGGTGCCCCCTTTTACGAGTGCTTTTATTTAATTTAGCGGGTGTAGAAGTGATGGTTCAACTCCGCCCCCTTTCACACCCACTATTAAATAAAATAAATAATTCCTGTACCTTATGACAAATATTTTTATAGGCAATTTATACTACAGCGGCATGTAACTCGCTTTTGGGCGTAGATTTTTTGTGTGCACACAGACTATTAGTAGATGTGGCTAACAGACGCCTGATTAACGCTATGTCTTTTGATTCTCTGCCCTGTACAGCTCGAGGAGCCGGGTCCACAACACTGACCAGCGTCACACCTCCGGGGGTAAGTTCCACACACTACTCACCCAGTTCCCAGCACTCACGGTTCCGACGTTTTCGGCGGCCATCACTAAGCACGGGTAGAGCACTTCATTACCCGTTTTCGCACGACCTTGGTGCCTGGATGCAGCTAAACTGGCCAGTGCACGCGAGGAGTTCGCCAACTTGGAAAGGTTGGGCATCATCAGGCGCTCAAACAGCCCATAGACATCCCCGCTACACATGGTGCCTAAAGCCAAGGGATCGTGGCGACCATGCGGAGATTTCTGCAGATTAAACAACACCACAGCGCACGATTGCTACTCAATCCCCCATATTCAGGATTTTTCTGTCCACCTCACCGGGGCACGCATTTTTTCCAAGTGGACCTGGTCCGCAGGTACCACCAGATCCCGGTGCGCGCAGAAGACATACCCAAAACGGCAGTAATAACCCCATTCGGTCTTTTTGAGTTCCTACACATGCCTTTTGGGTTAAAAGGCATGGCGCAGACCTTCCAATGCATGATGCAGTGCTGCGCGATCTGCCATTTGTGTTTGTCTACCTAGACGACATCCTGGTGGCCAGCGAGTCCGAGGACGAACACGTAGCCCACCTCAGGACGGTTTTCCAGAGGTTGGAAGAGCACAGGTTAATAATCAACCTGGCGAAGTGCCAGTTCGGGGTTACGGTAATCGACTTTTTGGGCCACCGCATCTCACCAGAGGGCGCAATACCCTAACCGGACAAAGTGCGCGCAGTGGCAGATTTTCCCCAGCCTCAGACAGTCAGGGCGCTGCAGGAGTTTTTGGGGATGGTTAACTTTTACAACAGTTTCCTCCCCTGTGCAGTTTTTGTTTTGTTTTTCCTGAATATGTTGAAAGTAAATAATGATGGCCTGTGAAACTTCTGATGTTGTATTTTATGTTTTATTGTGAAGTGCGGTGTAGTGGCAGCCAGTTCCTCTTCCACCACTGCACCGCCGCATAAATACCAGGGGTTATCCATGTTAGGGCCTCTTGCCAATGCCCCTGCCTGGTGGCTGTATTGTGAGTTCAGCCCATAATAAAGCTCAGTTCAACTGTGCATGTGGCCTCGTCATTGTAAAGGTAATTTCAGACATAACATTTTGGCAATGAGAATAAACCATCGAGGCATGTATTCCACCACTTCGGCCCTTCCTGAAGCTCCCAGGCGAGCCCCCTGTGCCCTGGCCAAGATGATAAGTGGCCTTTCAAAACTACATCATCGTGCTCGACCTGGGTGAGCTGGATAGACTGAGGGCACGTGCGCTCCTGGCGCATAATTTGGGGATTGAGGGCCAGCGTATCCTGCGCATACTCGGGGCTTCAGACTCGTATGAGAGCTAGGGCTGAAACGATTAGTCGACGTTGTCGATAACGTCGACAATAAAAATTTGTCGACAAAAATCATTTAATTATAAAGTTTATATGCATGTCGCAGTAATGGCAATGCATGACCAGAACTACAATGCATAACCGGAACTGCTGAGGGCAGTCGCGCCTCTGTTGTCCGGCATGTGTGAACAATTTCCAGTGAAGAAGGAAGAGGAGCACAGCATTGCGAAGCGAAAGGATAAACACGTAGAAAGCGGAGATTAAAAAAAAAGGCAGATCCAAACTTTCTGTTGTTTGGGAACATTTTACAGAAGACAAAAACAAAAAAACACAAGTAAAATGCAGACTTTGCAATACAACTTTCTTACCACAGCAGCACTACAGTGATGCATGATGCTACTGACTTTGCCTGCCCCTTTAAATGGATGTCTCTCCAGATCCACGGTGTGTACGTCCTTACACAGTTACGCTGTGTTGTGTTTTGTTTTGGCGGCTATATGTGTCTTTTCAACACAGAGAAAGGAGAATAAAGACCCACTGTTGTGAAGGTATTAGCGTGTGCTCCTTGTCTAACTAGCTGAAGAACCTACCTAGAGCAAAGCCTGTTACCAGCTAACGAGCCAGGCTAAAATACGGACATTTTAGCTTTAAATCACAGGGAATCCATACTACAGTTAGGAACTGCCAAGCTGTGAAAGTCAAGAAGGTAACAATGAGGATCTGAAACAACGGCGCTCAGGAGTCACGACATTACCATCTGCAAGGGTAAGTTTTAGAGAGTAAAGAAAGTTAGCGTTGCTTATTTTCAATGGCCAACTGTTTCAAGCTTTAGAAAAATGACAATACTGTTAGTATGTGCTGTTAATGTTAGCTTACCTGTTTGACAATAAGCTCTCTGGTTGCTGAAGGTTGAGCTGCTATGGCTAACGTGTTAAATGCAGTGACTGAATTACAGGAGTCCCTATCGCTTTTTCATCCATCCATCCATTCATCTTCTACCGTTTTTCCGGAGATCCGGGTCGCAGAGGCAGCAGTTCAAGCAGAGAAGCCCAGACTTCCCTCTCCACAGCCACCTGCTCCAGCTCTTCAGAGAGGATACCAAGGTGTTCCCAGACCAGCTGGGAGACAGTCTCTCCAGCGAGTCCTGGGTCTGCCCCGGGGTCTTCTCCTAGTGGGACGTGCCTGAATCACCTTAAGTGGGAGGCGTCCAGGAGGCATCCTGATCAGATTCCCATACTACCTCAAGTGGATCCTTTCAATGTGGAGGAGCAGCAGTTCTACTCTGAGCCTCTCCCGGATGACTGAGCTCCTCACCCTACCTCTGAGGGTGAGTCCAGCAATCCTACGGAGAAAGCTCATTTCAGCCACTTGTATCCGCAATCTCATTCTTTCAGTCATTACCCAAAGCTCATGACCATAGGTGAGGGTAGGAACGTAGACTGATTGGTAAATCGACAACTTTGCCTTAGAGCTCAGCTCCCTCTTCACCACAACAGACCGGTACAATGTCCGCATCACTGCAGACGCTGCTCTGATCAGTCTGTCAATCTCTCGCTCCATTCTCCCCTCACTCGTGAATAAGACCCCAAGATACTTAAAACTCCTCCACTTGGGGCAGGAGCTTGTCCCCAACCTGGAGAGGACAATCCACCTTTTCCCAGTTGAGGACCTTTTTCCAGCTGAGGACCATGGACTCGGACTTTGAGGTACTGATTCTCATCCCATCCCATCACACTCAGCGGCAAACCGTCCCAGTAAGACCTGTAGGTCATTGCTGGATGAAGCCAGCAGGACAACATCATCTGCAAACAACAGAGGTGAGATCCTGTGATCACCAAGCATGACGCCCTCCGTTCCCTGGCTGCGCCTAGAAATCCTGTCCATAAAAATTATGAACAGGATCGGTGACAAAGGGCAGCCCTGGCGGAGTCCAACTCTCACTGGGAATGAGTCCAATTGAGTGTTGGCAATATGAACCAAACTCTCACAACAGTCGTACAGAGACCGAATAGCTCATAACAACAAGCTTGATACCCCATACACCTGAAGAACCCCCCACAAAACCATGAGGAACGCGGTCAACTGCCTTCTCCAAGTCCACAAAACACATGTAAACTGGTTGGGCAAACTGCCACAAACCCTCGAGGATTCTTGAGAGGGTAAAGAGCTGGTCCGATATGCCACAGCCAGGACGAAAACCACATTGCTCCTCCTGAATCCGAGATTAACCAATGGCCGGACTCTCCTCTCCAGTACCTTGGAACAGACCTTCCCAGGGAGGCTGAGGAGTGTGATCCCTCTAAAGTTGGAGCACACCCTCCGGTCCCCTTTTGTGAAGAAAGGAACCACCACCCCGGTTTGCAATGCCAAAGGAACTGCCCCCATCTTCCATGCAATGTTGCAGAGGCGTGTCAACCATGACAGCCCTACAACATCCAGGGCCTTGAGGTACTCAGGGCGAATCTCGTCCACGCTCGGGGCCCGGCCACCAAAGAGATTTTTGACCACCTTGGTGGCCTCAGTCCCTGGGATAGGCGAGTCATCTCCCTCGTCCACAAGCCCCGCTTCCTCTGTGGAAGGTGTGTCAGTGGGATTGAGGAGATCCTCGAAGTACTCCTTCCACCGCCCAACGATATCCCCAGTCAAAGTCAGCAGTGCCCCATCCGCACCATACACAGTGTGGACAGGGAGTTGCTCCCCCCTCCTGAGCCGCCAGACAGTTTGCCAGAATCTCTTCAAGGCTGACTGAAAGTCTTGTTCCATGGCCTCACCGAACTCCTCCCATATCCGAGTTTTTGCTTCAGCAACCACCCAAGCTGCACTCCGCTTGGCCTGCCGGTACACCTCAACTGCTTCGGAAGTCCCACAAGCCAACCAAGCTTGATCGGACTCCTTCTTTAGCTTAATGGCCCCCCTCACCACTTGTGTCCACCACTTGGTTCAGGGATTGCCACCACGAGATGCACTGACAACCTTGCGGCCGCAGCTCTGGGCAGCCGCTTCAACAATGGAGGTGGAGAACATGGCCCATTCAGACTCCATGTCTCCAGACGCCCTCGGAATGTGGTTAAAGTTCTTCCGGAGGTGAGAGTTGAAGACCTCCTGGACAGGAGCCTCAGCCAGACGTTCCCGGCACACCCTCACTATACGTTTGGGTCTACCACATCTGAATGGCATCCTCCCCTGCCACTGGATCCAACTCACCACCAGGTGGTGATCAGTTGGCAGCTCTGCACCTTTCTTTACCCAAGTGTCCAAGATATACGGTCACAGGTCTGATGACACAATAACAAAATCGATCATTGACCTGCTACCTAGGGTGTCCTGGTGCCAGGTGCACATATGGACACCCTTTTTCTTGAACATGGTGTTTGCTATGGACAAACTGTGGTTAGTACAGAAGTCCAATAACTAAACACCACTCGAGTTCGGGCAGGCCGTTAGTGAAACCTGAAGGGGGTGATTGAGACAGTCATTGCCCACATGCACATTGAAGTCCCCTAGTAGGACAATGGAGTCTCCAAGAGAAGCACTCTCCAGCACCCCAGTCAGAGACTCTAAAAAGGGTGGGTACTCTGAACCATCATTTGGTGCATAGGCACAAATGATGGTCAGGACCCATTTCCCAACCCGAAGGCGCAGGGAAACAACCCTTTCATCCACCAGGGAAAACTCCAATATTGAGGCAGCAAGGTGGGAGGATACAAGACTATCCACCCCTGCTCGTCGCCTCTCACCCGGGGCAACTCCAGAGTAGGCCAAGCTCCAGCCCCTCTCCAGAAGACTGGTTCCAGAACCAGAGCTGTGTGTTGAGGTGAAGCTGACTATATCTATCTGGTATCTCTCAACCTCATGCACCAGCTCAAGCTCTTTACCCATCAGAGAGGTGACATTCCATGCCCCAAAAGTCAGTTTAGGATGCTTGGGATCAGACTGACAAGGTCTTCGCCTTTGACCGCCACCTGATCCACATAGCACCGGACCCCCATGGTCACTCCTGCAGGTGGTGAGCCCACTGGAGGGCGGACCCATCTGGCCAGGTCCCATGGGCGGAAACCCGGCCACCAGACACTAGCCATCGAGCCCCTCCCCCACGCATGGCTCCAGGGTGGGGCCCCGGTAATCCCATACCAGACGGGGTACACTGAATCTGCTCATACATATATGCATGCAATGATTCTTTCACATCTGTCATACTGTATCACATCTTGGCCACAAACATCTCAAATTACACTAAAACCCATAACTGCAATATATAAACAGGCTATAAAAATCTTGGACCGCAAACCAACGCAGTGGCATCACTGTGGTATTTTAGTCAAGCACAATCTTTTTACTTTTGAAAATTTTATTATCTTCTGTAATATCAGACTGGTTTTTAAATGTCTATACAATCTTGTTTCACCTCCTTTTTCTGGTTTGGTGGCTAGACGCTCGAGCTCTAGCAGAGCAAGCACACGAGCTTCCATCAATGGTGACTGCATTGTCACCATGTCCAGAACTTCATTTGGTCAGTCTGCTTTCTCCATAAAAGGGGCAAACTTATGTAACTCTCTGCCAACTCACTTAAAATTGGAGACAAATGCCAACCTCTTCAACAGAGGCGTTAAAGATTAGCTAAAATCCCACCAGCAATGGGTGTATGTTTAGTCTGAATTGTTGTGTTTGTTGCGATCATGGATCTCTTGCTCTATTTATAATTTGTAATGTATTTATAATTTTAATGAGCTTATAAATTTTGTATGTATAGGCTAATTTATGACCTATATAAGCCACCTATGGACTGATGTTGAGAATTAGCACCTGTGCTATATACACCTATGCAAAACATCTGGTGTGATTGTGATTGTACTAATGTAATTTGTTATGTCCATATTAAATAAAGAATAAAAAATATATACAGTGGGGTAAAAAAGTATTTAGTCAGCCACCAATTGTGCAAGTTCTCCCACTTAAAAGATGAGAGAGGTCTCCAATTTTCATCATAGGTATACCTCAGCTATGAGAGACAAAATAAGAAAAAAAAAATCCAGAAAATCACATTGAAGGATTTTTAATGAATTAAATGGTAAATTCCTCGGTAAAGTAAGTATTTGGTCAATAACAAAAGTTCATCTCAATACTTTGTTATATACCCTTTGTTGGCAATGACAGAGGTCAAACATTTTCTGTAAGTTTTCACAAGGTTTTCACACACTGTTGCTGGTATTTTGGCCCATTCCTCCATGCAGATCTCCTCTAGAGCAGTGATGTTTTGGGGCTGTCGCTGGGCAACACAGACTTTCAACTCCCTCCAAAGATTTTCTATGGGGTTGAGATCTGGAGACTGGCTAGGCCACTCCAGGACCTTGAGATGCTTCTTATGAAGCCACTCCTTCGTTGCCCGGGCGGTGTGTTTGGGATCATTGTCATGCTGAAAGACCCAGCCACGTTTCATCTTCAATGCCCTTGCTGGTGGAAGGAGGTTTTCACTCAAAATCTCACGATACATGGCCCCATTCATTTTTTCCTTTACACGGATCAGTCGTCCTGGTCCCTTTGCAGAAAAACAGCCCCAAAGTATGATGTTTCCACTCCCATGCTTCACAGTAGGTATGGTGTTCTTTCTCCTTCAAACACGACAAGTTGAGTTTTTACCAAAAAGTTCTATTTTGGTTTCATCTGACCATATGACATTCTCCCAATCCTCTTCTGGATCATCTAAATGCTCTCTAGCAAACTTCAGACGGGCCTGGACATGTACTGGCTTAAGCAGGGGGACACGTCTGGCACTGCAGGATTTGAGTCCCTGGCGGTGTAGTGTGTTTCTGATGTAGCCTTTGCCACTTTGGTCCCAGCTCTCTGCAGGTCATTCACTAGGTCCCCCCGTGTGGTTCTGGGATTTTTGCTCACTAATTTTGACCCCACGGGGTGAGATCTTGCGTGGAGCCCCAGATCGAGGGAGATTATCAGTGGTCTTGTATGTCTTCCATTTTCTAATAATTGCTCCCACAGTTGATTTCTTCACACCAAGCTGCTTACCTATTGCAGATTCAGTCTTCCCAGCCTGGTGCAGGTCTACAATTTTGTTTCTGGTGTCCTTTGACAGCTCTTTGGTCTTAGCCATAGTGGAGTTTGGAGTCTGACTGTTTGAGGTTGTGGACAGGTGTCTTTTACACTGATAATGAGTTCAAACAGGTGCCATTAATACAAATAACGAGTGGAGGACAGAGGAGCCTCTTAAAGAAGAAATTACAGGTCTGTGAGAGCCAGAAATCTTGCTTGTTTGTAGGTGACCAAATACTTATTTTACCGAGGAATTTACCAATTAATTCATTAAAAATCCTTCAATGTGATTTTCTGGATATTTTTTTTCTCATTTTGTCTCTCATAGTTGAGGTATACCTATGATGAAAATTGGAGACCTCTCTCATCTTTTAAGTGGGAGAACTTGCATGATTGGTGGCTGACTAAATACTTTTTGCCCCACTGTGTATATATATATATATCTCTCCTTGTTCTAGTATTCATCATGAGAGTCTGTTGGATTGTTCCTAGTCTGGCCCTTCACCCAGGACCAGTTTGTCTTGCGTGATCCTACCAGAGGCAAATTGCCCCGGACAACATAGCTCCTGGGATCACTAGGGCACGCAAAACTCCCCCACCACGATAAGGTGATGATCCACGAGGAGCTTTATCATCTTTTATATTAGCCTTCATTCTGAATATTAGTTGCACTGTTACACACTGTGTCCAACTGAGACAAAATGACATTTAAATGCCTCCCGCCTACGGGAGACGGAATGTTAAGAGGTATTAAACAGTGGCTGAGGTACAATATGTAGCCCCAACAAGAAGCAGAGATGGTGGACATGAGAAAAAAAAAAAAAAAAGGCAATTAGTCGATTAGTTGAAAAAAAAAAAAAAAGTCGTTAGATTAGTCAACTACTAAAATAATCTTTAGTTGCAGCCCTAATGAGGACGTAGTTGAGTTGCTAGCACACCATTTTCACACCCTGGATAGCATGACTGTCCGGAGGATTAGGTTCCAACAATGACACCGACCTGCGGAAGCTGGCTAGCGAATGTCATTTCTGGCCATTGGAGGAAAAAAATGGTACGTGACCAGCTGGCGGAGCACACAACCAGCGCTGCTTTATGAGCTAGGCCACTCAAGGCACCATGTGACCTGACGTTAGCTCGGGCTGTCAAACTAGCTCTCCAAATAGAGACTGCGGACAAGCTAACATTGGAGCTAAATTGGCGCCAGTCACAAAGGCAGCCTAAGCCTCCAGCCGTAGCATTAGTAGTGGACCCAGATAGTGAGGATAGCATGGACGACAACACAATAGAAACCAATGCTACCAGCCGTAGGTCTGCCCCAGGAAAACCCTTGTGTATGGGTTGTGGGTCCGTGAATCACCGACATAAGGCAGGGGACTGCCCGGCTAAAGGGAAGCGCTGTGGCAAGCGTGGACGCTTGAACCATTATGCCAGGATGTGCCATATGTCCAAGCCGAAGAGCCCATGGAGAAAATCAACTTCACCAGCCCCAACAACTGTCCATGCGGTGTCCCCGAGTACCAACGGGTACACGTTCTGCAAGGTGACGCTGGATGGTGAGGAGGTACCGCTGCTGGTCGATACAGGGGCGGAGGGATCGTTACTGAATTGGGCCACGGTGAGGAAATTTTCCCCCACTATAGAATAAGAGGTAACCCAGTGCTGCTCTACGGTTATGGAGGTGCCAGGCTGTGCATGGTTGGAACACTGGCATTAGCGGTTCTGTACAAGTCGGCGGTGATGGCTGACTTCACGTTCCATATGATGGCCCGAGGCGACAACATCATGGGCTGAGACCCGTTTTATGGACTGGGGTTTGCCATTAAAGACGACGCTGAGCAAGAGTGGACTGGTTGTGGCCAGTGGAACCGTCCGGTTCCAGTGGTGGAGGACGATGCTGTGTGGGAAAAAGATTTACCGGGCACCATGGCGGTCAAGCAGGACCAGCCTCACTCAGGTTTGACGCAGGAGGGTCTCAGTCCCAGCGCTCGGGGTACGATAGAGGATACTGAGCATGGCAGCGAGGCACCTGCGTCAGCGAGTGACGCTGTCGAGCTAGCCCCAGATTCCTCTGGAGCTTGGCCGCAGAGGGTTGGAGGATCTGCAGCTACAGCGGCAACCACTACAGCGGCTTTAAAAGAGGTCGGGGCAAGACCGACAGGCATGGAGGGACCGCGTGCCAAACGGCACAATTGCAGGCCAAGCAGAGCTCCTCAGAGTTACGGACCTGGTCCGGGCTCGAGGAGAGGGACGTCCACGGCAGATATGGACCAAACAACAGCCAGAGGAACACCAGGAGTGGCTGCGCATCTTGGCTAAGCGAGACACAGCCTACTTCCAGCTGTCGGACGGCTCGTGGAGGCACGCTAACAACCTGGGGTGTGTCTGGGAGGAGGCTTCTGATGGCAGGTTGGGACGAGAGAGGCGGTCGGTGGCAAGGAGAAGAGGCACTCTTTCCTATGAGGTAAGCTGTAACCCTATGGGGGCATGCTGCTCCCAGGGGCGGGTTTACTGAGGGGCTGCCCTGGGCTCCCCACAAGACGGTTCTACCCCTTTCTGCCAGAAGGACAGTAGTGTGGTTTTGGAAAATAAAATAAGTTCCAATGTTCATATGTTTGTGTGTGTTAAAATATATATAAACTAAACTGTTCTGGGTGTATTTATATTTTAGGAACACGGCAATATTTTAAGTTATTAATGGACTTTAGTTAGTTACAGGTGGCAGAATAATCCACCTTGCTGTGTGGGGTAGGACAGTAGTCCACCTGTCCTCCCTAGTTTTAGGTTTTGTTGTGTGAATGTGATAGGCCATTTAGTGATTTCAGTCTTTGTTTTCTTAGTGTGCGTGTGTGTGTTTCGGGTCCTAAACTGGGGAGGGTCTTGATTGTGTGTGTGTTTTTGAACTTTCTACGGGAGGGGGGGGGGGGGGTATTTTATGTTTTATTGTGAAGTGCAGTGTAGTGGCAGCCACTTCCTCTTCCGCCACTGCACCGCCCCATAAATACCAGGGAGCATCCATGTTACGGCCTCTTGCCAATGCCCCTGCCTGGTGGGTGTATTGTGTGTTCAGCCCATAATAAAGCTGAGTTCAACTGTGCACGTGATCTCGTCCTTGTAAAGGTAATTTCAGACATAACAAAACTGTCCTTTTTGCATAAATTTTAAAAAAAACCAAACTATTCTGTAACATCGCGAAAAATATCGTTATCGTGAAAATTCACAGAAATCTCGTTATATTTTTAGACCATACTGCCCACCCCTATTTTCCAGAGATAACTAAGAAGAAGATTAGACATCAATATATGAACATTTCTTAAGAACTAAATATTTCATGATGTGTCCTAATTTTTTCTCATGATTGTACTAACAGACAACAACCTACACAGTTACTTACATGGAAAATTATCTTTTAAATTGACAAACATATGTGTAACTCGTGGCAAAATTTGATGGGGATCAAAAGATAATTTTGCTCTTGCTATTCATTTCAATGGAGAATTTTTCTGATTTAAGGTCCCATGTATGGAAGTAGAGGGGGCATAACTTAGCTTCCCTATACCAACTGGTGGTCCTGTAGCATTAGAAGGAGAAAAAAAAATCAAAGCTAAAGGCCACCGCTGCAAACCTCATCTGTGATATTAATGCATTGAACACCGCACCGCAGTACAGCTACAGTAATATTCTATGTATAGTCAGTGGAGATCAAAATTAGAGAACACTGTGTTAATACTTGATTTATTCTGAAATATTGTTATTCTTCATTGTTCAGAATTTGACAGAATATCAGCTGTGGCTATGCCACTGCTATACTAGCATGTTTTTTGAAATAATCAAGAAACTTCAGCACAAACATTTATTTTGTAAAAAAACAGTGAGCAAAATTAGAGAACAGTAAGCACTGTGTCAGAAGAAAAGACCAAGGGTGCATTCCAATTCACCCCTTCACCCTACCCCTCCATTTTGCACATTCACAGTGAATAGGTAAAACAAAGGGGTAGGGCTATGGGGTAGGGTGAAGGGGTGAACTGGGACACATACTTAAACAATGTTTTCTTTTTTTTTTAATTTAAGTTTTTGTAAAGGATATACATGTCATTACAGCATTGCATTGTTTACATTTTCATCACATATTCCCTTTTTTTGTTTTTTGACAAGATTGAAAAAAAAAATGATTACAACACCCCCTTTTTTTAAGTGAAAAAATAAAAATAAAAAAAAGAGAAGAAAAATAAAGGAACATCTGAGCAGCACTGGAACAAAGAGAGGAGCCATTATTGAAATGGTGTTTGTGCAAGATTAGATCTGATGGAAGACACATATGCGTTCCAGGGTTGCCAAAAGTTCAAGAACCCATCCATGTCCTGTCTCAGTGCAAATGTCAACTTTTCCATCGAATAAATGTCCTGAATCACGTTAATCCAATCTTCAGGTGTAGGACAGTCTCTCAACATCCATTTTTTATGTTAGTGCTTTTTTACTTGCCAATATTAAAACACTGAATAAGTATTTTTCTCCTCGTCTTTCCAGAGATTCCGGTAGTAAACCCAAATACAAAGTTACAAAAGAAAAGGGAACTGTTACTTTGAATATTTTCCCCAATATTGTCTGTACATTAGTCCAATATTGGTGGATAACTGGGCATGAACACATGAAAATGATTTGCAGTCTTTTCACCACACAAGCGCCAGCAATTCAACCCTTTACGAGTAAATTTGTTTTGTGCAGGTGTTCTGAAAAATCTTACCAAATTTTTCCATCCAAATTCTCTCCACAGCAGGGATGAGGTACTTTTCCACTGTTGTTTGTTTAGCTTTTCCCATATTTCCAGTTGTAAAGTGAAATTCCCCTCTTTTTCCCATTTTTCTTTTATATATGATGTGTTGTCTCCTTTTAAATCTTGAAGACCATGGTATATTTTAGAGATGTATCTGATCCCTGGGATCCCTTTATATGCCATTAAGAAGACCTTCAGAACACCTGACTGGATCCTTTCCAAATCCTCCTTTTTAAGTATTTTGTTTATGTGGTGTCTAAGCTGAAAAAACCTGTAAAGGTCTTGATTTATTAGACCTTGTTTTTACAAATCTTCAAAACATTTTAAAGTTTGCCCTTTTTTTTTCCACAATATTTTTTATTGAACTTTTTTTTTTTTTAAAAAAACAACATGGCACAGACAGTCAAACACTAACACTAAAAATTAAAAAAACAAAAAACAACACTAACAACAACAAAAAAAGGACTAAAAACAACAACAACCATTAACAAAAGCAAATCAACAACAATGCTCCTCTGTTTAGTCTAGGTAATCTATTACATAAGTATACATAATATACATTCACCAGTTTGGAATTTGCAAGGTCCACACATATCATTCACCTTCTTCTTCAGAAGTTATGTTTAATTTCTTTACATAATCAATGAAAGGTCTCCATATATTCTCAAACACATTTTCCTTTGATTTCAGTATGTATGTTATTCTTTCTAGTGGAAGGTTTGTTAACATCTGTCTTAACCACTGAGTCACATCTGGTCTATGAGTCTTTTTCCACAGTAGTGCAATACATTTTTTGGCATTAAGCAAACTGAGGTCTATGAATGCTCTTTCACTCTTATTAAAGTTATGTTTTTCTGGATACAGACCCAACAAAAACAGTTTAGGGTTCAATGTGAATTGTTTTGAAATTATTTTTTCAATTGTTACCCTCACCTCTTCCCAAAACATTCTGATTTTTCTACATTCCCATAAACAGTGAAATAGGGTTCCTTTACTTTCCATACATTTTGTGCATGTATCTGGTATGTTTTTGTTATATCTATTTAACTCCACTGGTGTAACATACATCCGCATTAACCATTTAAAATGCATCAGTTTAAGACGTACATTTATTGATTTGGTTTGAGCTCCTGCACAAGCCATTTCCCATTGCTCCTCTGAAATTTCAATTTGCAGGTCTTCTTTCCAATAATTCAGTCTTTTCTGTGAGTTTTCACTTGAGAATAGTGTCAATGAGTTATAAAACTCTGAAATAATACCCTTTCTCTTACTATCTTTCGTCAAAATTTTTTCCAAGGATGAATAAGTAGGTCGGGTGAGAGCATTATTTTGATTTGATCGAATAAAATTTCTAAGCTGAAGATATTTAAAAAAAAAATGTGTTCTATTAAGATTGAATTTAATCCTCAGTTCTTCAAAAGACATTATGTTATCTGAACGTGACAAATATAAATCTTGAATCTTTTGAATCCCTTTTAAATTCCATACTTTAAATACAGCATCCGCTCTCCCTGGTGTAAAATATTGATTACCCCATATTGGGCTAAATTGTGACAGTAAGTGTGGTTCTTTTAAATATTTTTTGGTTTCACACCATATTTTGATCATGTGCTTTACAATTGGATTTTTAACTTGTTTCTGTAATTTTTTAGCCGAGTCCGAGTATATGAATAAGGGAAGAGGTAAAGGTAAATTGTATGATTCCATTTCAGTCCAGTGAGGAGGATCATTTGATGAAAAATAATATGTCATAGACCTCAGTTGTGCTGACCAGCAATACAACATAAAGTTTGGACATTTCAGACCTCCACGATCAAATGGTAAATATAGTAAGGACAAACGTAATCTAGCCTTCCTATTGTTCCATATAAATTCCACTAACTTTTTTTTAATTCTTAAGAATAGATCTGAAGGTGGTGGTAAAGGAATGTTTTGAAATAAATATTTTTGGTAAGATATTACTGTTAAGTATATTAATTCTCCCGATCATCGACATTGGTAGTGACATCCATCTCTGAAGTAACTCATTAATATCTGTCATTAAGGCTTCATAGTTGGCACTGGTGACTGATTCTAGCTTAGGCAAAATTTGAATTCCTAAATATTTAAACTGATTTACAACATTGAATTGATTTACCTCAGGAGCTGGGTGATTTCTCTGGGTCTCATTTAGCATTAATATTGAAGATTTTGTTTTATTTATTTTATATCCTGATATTTCCCCAAAGTTCTTTATTAAATTTAACAAGGTCGGAATTGATTTTTTAAAATTCGACATAAACAAAATTATGTCATAAAGTTTGCCCTTTTAAAAAAGTTGTAATATTTTATTAGTCCGTTCTCTTTCCACTTTTTAAATTTAGTGTCTGTTTTATTAGGAGTAAAATCCTGACCATAGAATCCATTGCAATAATCGATAGGGTTCTTTAGTTTGATTCTCTCTGACTATCTTAAACCAAATTTTTAGTGGGGTCTCTCGCCATGGGTTAGTGTTATTCAAATGTTTAGGTAAGACATTATTCCCCATTATCGCCTGTAGGGGAATGTCACTTGTTATTTGGCATTCTATCGCCTTCCATTGTGCAGTATAGAATGGGTTACATATCTCTACTAAAGTTTTAATTTGCGCAGCTTTAAAATAGTCCCTGATATTTGGCAGCGCAAGTCCACCTTTGTCTTTGTTTAGCTGTAGGGTTCTATACCTGATTCTTGGTCTCTTGCCCTGCCATATGAATCTTGAGATCCTTCTGTCCAGTTCTTGCCATGTTTTTTTGGGAGGTTCTACCGGTATTGTTTGGAAAAGGTATAGAAGATGTGGAAGTATATTCATTTTGACTGCTTCAATTCTTTGTGCAGTACCCAAGAATGGTATCGTATTCCATCTTGCTAGATCAGATTTTATTTTTGCCATCAGTGGATCATAGTTTAGTGTTATAATTTTGTTGAGTTGTTTCGGGATATTGATCCCCAGATATTTCATAGATTCCATCTCCCAGTTAGTTTTGAATTTGCTTAGTAAATATTGATTTGGGTCATAGTTAAATGTTAAAATTTGGGTTTTATGCATGTTCAATTTGTACCCCAATAACTCTCCATACTCTGAAAAAACTGAGATTAGTTCTGGAAAAGAGGTGTCCGGCTGCCCCAGGTATATTAAAATGTCATCAGCAAAGAGTGCTATTTTATGTTCCTTCTGACCAAGTGTAATACCTTAAATTTTTTGATTCCGTCTTATCCATTGGCTCAAAGGTTCTATGAAGATTGCAAAGAGCAGTGGAGACAAGGGGCAGCCCTGACGACATCCTCTTTCCAGTTCAAAAGATGATAATTTACCGTTAATCCTTATTTTAGCTGTTGGTTTTTTTATATAATTGCAGGATAGTTCTAATGAAGTTGTTATGAAAATTGAAACTGGACAAGATTCTATATAGGAAAGACCAGTCAACCGAATTAAATGCTTTTTCATCATCTAATCCCAATATGGCTGCATTTAAATTATATTTTTTTAATATGATGAATTATGTGTAAAGTGCGTCTAATGTTATCTTGTGTCTGTCTTTGTCTTATAAAACCTGTTTGGTCTAAATGAATTAAGTCTGTCAGTATATTTTCTAACCTTTTGGCAAGGATAGTGGTAAAAAGTTTATAGTCCTGATTTAACACACTGATTGGTCTGTAGTTGGAGCAGTCTAGTTTATCCTTTTCAGGATTAGGTATGACTGCAATGACCCCTTCTCTCCAGGAGGGGGGGATTTCCCCTGTGTGGAGGACATAGTTAAATGTTTTCAGGAGGAGAGGAGATAGTTGCTGTTTAAAAGTTTTGTACCACTTGGGCGGCTAGAGGGAGAAGATATCACCCTGCTGAATGTATATGCACCTCCAGGGGCTAACTGGAAATTTTATAAAAATGTATTTGACCTAATGATAACTAAAGCCCAAGGTTTAGTGATATGTGGTGGAGACTTCAATCTAAGACTGAATCCATACTGGGATGCATCAGGTAATTCTCCACATCAAAATAACACTCAAAGTAGGAAAACTCGGATGCTACTAAAAGAAATGGGAATCTGTGATGTGTGGAGGGAATTCAACCCCAGTGTAAAAGATTATACATTTTACTCAGCACCACATTCATCATACTCAAGGACTGACTATTTTTTTTATGTTTAATAGAGACATTGGAAGAGTAAAAACATGTAAAATAGGACTGATGGATCTCTCTGACCACAGTCCGATCTATATGGACTTAAGTATCCAAAAATACACAAATAATACATTTTCTTGGAGGTTAAATTCAAATGTCCTGAAAGGACCACTGAACGATGAATTGGAATCAGATATTCTCAGATATTTGGAAGAAAATGATAATGGAGAAGTATCCCCTTTAATACTGTGGGACGCATGCAAAGCGGTAATAAGGGGAAAGATTATTGCAAAACTGGCAATCCAAAAGAAACTGAGACAAGAAAAACTAACCACATTAGAGTCAGAACTTAAGAACCTAGAAAAAGAACACAAAGACAACACTCATTCTAATGACTCGCTCAAAATTAAGGAAATTAAAAAACAAATAAAGGAGATCTACACAATAGAAATCCAGAAGAAACTTACATTTCTGAAACAAAAATACTATGAAGCAGGCAGCAAATCGGCAAAATTACTAGCCTATAAATTGAGGAAACAACAAACGGAGAGAGCAATCTACAAAATCAGAGACCCAGTATCAAAGGAAATAAAATTTAGAATTCAGGATATTCTTAAAAGCTTCGAGAACTACTATAAGAACTTGTACTCCCTCAAAAATCATAAAAGCGCATCCGAAGCATTCCTAAACACATTAAACCTTTCCCAACTTACTGAGTCTCAAAATAAAACACTACTGTCAGAAATACAACCTAAAGAATTAGAAAAAGCAATTATGAAACTTAAAGCTAACAAATCCCCAGGAACAGATGGCTATACAGCAGAGTGGTACAAAACCTTTAAACAGCAACTATCTCCTCTCCTCCTGAAAACATTTAACTATGTCCTCCACACAGGGGAAATCCCCCCCTCCTGGAGAGAAGGGGTCATTGCAGTCATACCTAAACCTGAAAAGGATAAACTAGAATGCTCCAACTACAGACCAATCAGTGTATTAAATCAGGACTATAAGCTTTTTACCACTATCCTTGCTAAAAGGTTAGAAAATATACTGACAGACTTAATTCATTTAGACCAAACAGGTTTTATAAAACAGACACAAAACATTAGACGCACTTTACACATAATTCATCATATAAAAAAATATAACTTAAATGCAGTCATATTGGAATTAGATGCTGAAAAAGCATTCGATTCGGTCGACTGGTCTTTCCTATATAGAATCTTATCCAGTTTCAATTTTCATAACAACTTCATTAGAACTATCCAGGCATTATATAAAAAACCAACAGCTAAAATAAGGATTAACGGTAATTTATCATCATCTTTTGAGCTGGAAAGAGGATGTCGTCAGGGCTGCCCCTTGTCTCCACTGCTCTTTGCAATCTTCATAGAACCTCTGAGCCAATGGATAAGACAGAATCAAAAAATTCAAGGTATTGCACTTGGTCAGAAGGAACATAAAATAGCACTCTTTGCTGATGACATTTTAATATACCCGGGGCAGCCGGACACCTCTTTTCCAGAACTAATCTCAGTTTTTTCAGAGTATGGAGATTTATCGGGGTACGAACTAAACATGCATAAAACCCAAGTTTTAACATTCAACTATGACCCAAATCAATATTTACTAAGCAAACTCAAAACTAACTGGGAGATAGAATCTATGAAATATCTGGGGGTCAATATCCTGAAACAACTCAACAAAATTATAACACTAAACTATGATCCACTGATGGCAAAAATAAAATCTGACCTAGCAAGATGGAATATGATACCATTCTTGGGTACTGCACAAAGAATTGAAGCAGTCAAAATGAATATACTTCCACGTCTTCTATACCTTTTCCAAACAATACCGGTAGAACCTCCCAAAAAAACATGGCAAGAACTGGACAGAAGGATCTCAAGATTCATATGGCAGGGCAAGAGACCTAGAATCAGATATAGAACCCTACAGCTAAACAAAGACAAAGGTGGGCTCGCCCTGCCAAATATCAGAGACTATTTTAAAGCCGCACAAATTGAAACTTTAGTAGAGATATGTAACCCAGTCTACACTGCACAATGGAAGGAGATGGAATGCCAAATAACAAGTGACATCCCCCTACAGGCGATAATAGGGAACAATGCATTACCTAAACTTTTGAATAACACTAACCCGTGGATAGAGACCCCGCTAAAAATTTGGTTTAAGATAGTCGGAGAGAATCAAACTAAAGAGCCCTATCGATTTCTGCAATGGATTGCCTATGATCAAGACTTTACTCCTAATAAAACAGACACTAGATTTAAAAAGTGGAAAGAGAATGGACTGATAAAATATTACGATTTTTTTAAAGGGCAAATTTTAAGAAGTTTTGAAGATTTGAAAAAAACAAGGTCTAATAAATCAAGACCTTTACAGGTTCTTTCAGCTTAGACACCACATAAACAATATACTTAAAAAGGAGGATTTGGAAAGGGCCCAGTCAGGTGTTCTGAAGGTCTTCTTAATGGCATATAAAGGGATCCCAGTGATCAGATACATCTCTAAAATATACCAAGGTCTTCAAGACTTAAAAGGAGACAACACATCATATATAAAAGAGAGATGGGAAAAAGAGGGGAATTTCACTTTACAACTGGAAATATGGGAAAAGCTAAATAAACCGCAATGGAAAACTACCTCATCCCTGCAGTGGAGAGAATTTGGATGGAAAAATTTGGTAAGATTTTTCAGAACACCTGCACAAAACAAATTTACTCATAAGGGGTTGAATTGTTGGCGCTTGTGTGGTGAAGAGACTGCAAATCATTTTCATGTGTTTTGGTCATGCCCAGTTATCCACCAATATTGGACTAATGTACAGACAATATTGGGGAAAATATTCAAAATAACAGTTCCCTTTTCTTTTGTAACTTTGTATTTGGGTTTACTACCGGACTCACTGGAAAGACGAGGAGAAAAATACTTATTCAGTGTTTTAATATTGGCAAGTAAAAAAGCCCTAACTAAAAAATGGATGTTGAAGGACTGTCCTACACCTGAAGATTGGATTAACGTGATCCAAGACATTTACTCGATGGAAAAGTTGGCATTCGCACTGAGACAGGACATGGATGGGTTTGTCAACTTTTGGCAACCCTGGAACACATATGTGTCTTCCATTAGATCTAATCTTTGACAAATACCATTTCAATAATGGCACCACTCTTTGTTCCAACACTACTCAGATTCTCTTTTATTTTTTATTTATTTATTTTCACTTTTTTTGTTTGTTTGTTTTTTGTCCTTTTGTTTTGTTTTTGTTTTTTTGTTCTCTCTTTAATTTCACTTTTTCTTTCACTTAAAAAATGGGGGTGTTGTAATAACTCTTCTTCCAATGTTGTCAAATAACAAAAAAAAAAAAAGGGAACATGTGATGAAAATGTAAACAATGCAATGCTGTAATGACGTGTATACCCTTTACAAAAACTTAAATAAAAAAAAAAAAAAGTTTTGTACCACTCTGCTGTATAACCATCTGCTCCTGGGGATTTGTTAGCTTTAAGTTTCATAATTGCTTTTTCCAATTCTTTAGGTTGTATTTCTGCCAATAGTTTTTTTATTTTGTGACTCGGTAAGTTGGGGTAGATTTAATGTATTTAGGAAGGCTTCGGATGTGTCTTTTTTGTGTTTTTTGAGGGAGTACAAGTTCTTGTAGTAATTCTCAAAGCTTTTATGAATTTCTTGAATTCTAATTTTTATTTCCTTTGATACTGGGTCTCTGATTTTGTAGATTGCTCTCTCAGTTTGTTGTTTCCTCAATTTATAGGCTAGTAATTTTGCCCATTTGCTACCTGTTTCATAATATTTTTGTTTCAGAAATGCAAGTTTCTTCTGGATTTCTGTTGTGTAGATCTCGTTTTGTTTTTTATTTCCTTAATTTTGAGCAAGTCATTAGAATGAGTGTTGTCTTTGTGCTCTTTTTCTAGTTTCTTAAGTTCTGACTCTAATGTGATTAGTTTTTCTTGTCTCAATTTCTTTTGGAGTGCCAGTTTTGCGATAATCTTTCTCCTTATCACAGCTTTGCATGCGTCCCACAGTATTAAAGGGGATACTTCTGTTATCATTTTCTTCCAAATATCTGAGAATATCTGATTCCAATTCATCTTTCAGTGGTCCTTTCAGCACATTTGAATTTAATCTCCAAGAAAATGTATTATTTGTGTATTTTTGGATATTTAAGTCCATATAGATCGGATTGTGGTCAGAGAGATCCATCAGTCCTATTTTACATGTTTTTACTCTTCCAATGTCTTTATTAAACATAAAAAAATAGTCAGTCCTTGAATATGATGAATGTGGTGCTGAGTAAAATGTATAATCTTTTACACTGGGGTTGAATTCCCTCCATACGTCACAGATTCCCATTTCATTTAGTAGCATCCGAGTTTTTCTACTTTGAGTGTTATTTTGATGTGGAGAATTACCTGATGCATCCCAGTATGGATTCAGTCTTAGATTGAAGTCTCCACCAAATATCAGTAAACCTTGGGCTTTAGTTATCATTAGGTCAAATACATTTTTATAAAATTTCCAGTTAGCCCCTGGAGGTGCATATACATTCAGCAGGGTGATATCTTCTCCTTCTAGCCAACCAAGTACCATGCTAAATCTTCCTTCTTTATCTTTGTGTTCTGAATTTTTTTCAAATATAATTTTGGTTGAGATCAATGTCGCTACCCCCCTCCTCCTCCCTGACTTATATGAAGATGAAGAGATCAGTTTAAACCCTTGTCTATTAAGTTTAGTGTGTTCCAAGTCTGTTAGGTGGGTCTCCTGTAAAAATATTATTCCTGCTTTGTCTTTTTTTCATTTTGCCTAGAATCTTGGATCTTTTAACTGGATTCAGGATCCCTTTTACATTATATGAGATTATTTTGGTTGAACCCTGTTTCTCCATTGTATTGTCTTATAATAATATAGTGGCCCTCTCTTATGCTACTCAAAAACCGAAAGAACATTAAGAACATAAAAAACATTAAGAGCATAGTATATAAAACTTTAAAACAAAAAACTGTCAAAAGATCTTCCTGAACTGAGGACTTTTTAGCGACCTTAGAGGAGCCTTGATGGTGTGTTGGCTCTGAGGAAAATTCCTCAAACTTTGTTACGTGTTGAGGGCCCTCTCTTACCCCTGTAAGTTGTCCCATGTTTTTAACGTGATTTTCGGATCCCAATCCGAACTTATATAGATTTTTTTTTTTTTTTTTTTTATGCCTATACCCTATGAAATTATGCGCTACCTCCCACCACCCTCACAGCAAACAATCACGGTAATACAGTATTTGTTAGTGTGGAGAGTTCATGTGGTTCATTGTCACATTTCTATTTTAACAAGTTTTTTTTTTAAGACATTTGTTTCTAATATTATGACTGTTCCATGAAATATTTTACCACTTCATATTTGCTGATTCTGCATCTCCTTTAATGTTTGTTACCTTGTAGGAGGAGGGTTGGCTGTGCAGATTGACTAAAAATATCGTTATTCCCTCCTGAAAGCATCCAGTTTTTCATTATAGCCCTGGCGCTGGGTTTCCCGCTGCTGGCCCGTGGATTTTGAGGATCTCTGTGTGCACCACGGTTGAGCTTTGAGTCTTTCGATCAGGTCTGCTGCGGGTTTATACACCGGTACCGGGAGCCCTCTTCTCGCCATATCCCTGGTTGCTTCTTCTGACGAGTTGTAGAGACACGTCTCTTCCCCGTAAAAAACACTCAGCTTCACCGGGAATGGAGTTTGAAAGCGCAGTTTCTTCTCTCTTAGTACCTTTTTAGCATCACTGTATTCCCGACGTTTTTAAGGACCTCCGGAGCGAAGTCATGCTCCACAAAAACCTTTCTTGGTGCATAAATCCGTTTTTCTGCCAGGCCAGTCTCAAAACCTCTTATTTGTTCTGAAGTTGGAAAACTTCACCAACACCGATCGCGGGGGGGCTTCCGCCAACGGCCTCGTGTCTAATGAATGGTGCGCCCTTTCTATCTTCAAGTCGGTGGATTGGGGAATTTCCAACTTCTCTCTCAGTATGGTTTCCATGCATGCAGCCATTGTGGTGAAACCGTCCTCGACTCCTTCTTTCAGACCATGAATTCTTATGTTGTCCCTTCTTAGTCTTCCTTCCAGGTCGGTTAGCTTAGCCTCCAGTCTTGTCTGTCATTTCAGTAATTCCAGCGTGATTTCTTCCAGCCCTTTTATTCTTTCCTCTGCTTCCATGATTCGGTCCTCAGCCTGGTCCACTCTGTTGTTTGTCCTTTTTATTTCGTCTTTAAGTTGACGAAATTCGGCCCCACACTCTCTGCGAAATTCTCTTAATTCTTGAAGTATCGTTTTTTTAAGCTAGCCGTGTTGCTAGCCTCATTTTGCTCCTCCATTTCCGAGAGGTTATTGTCTTTGAGGTCAGTTCCTCCGGCCGATGCGTGTCTTGGCCTGGTAAATGTTGATCTCTTCTGTTTTCCTTTAGGCATAATAACTTTGTCTTTTGATTTTCATTCTTCCATAAATCCGTTAAATCTGATTTTCATGGTATTTTCACAGATGGGATCTGGGAGCTTCAGCATTAAGCGGCTACCACCATGGTGTCCAGACCGGAAGGCTTAAACAATGTTTTCTTAATGTTTTGTAGGGCTATAGGATTCAAAAATTAATAGGAAGCGTAGAGGCCCTTGCTTTGAATGAATTTAGCACATCTGCACCCACAGGACATTACTAGTTTTTCAGACTGTTCAGCTTTGATCTTAGTCCATTCTTCTTGCAGTCCCTTCCACAGTTCAGTAACTATAGTGGGTTTCTTAGCTATTACCTTGTCACCAAGGAATTTCCAGAGATTCTCTATGGGGTTTAGATCTGGACTCTGGGCTGGCTATTTCATTGTTTCAATACTATTAGATTCAAGAAACTGTTTAACCCATTTTGCAGTGTGACGGGGAGCATTGTATTGCATGAAAATTGCGGGCTGATAGGGAGACAACTGCAGTGAAGGAACTGCATGTTGCCAAAGGAGGTTCACATAAACATTTGCATTCAGTCTGCCATGTAGCTGTACAAGAGGCCCAACTCTTGCTGCAAAAAACATCCCCCAAACTATGACACTTCCTCCTCCAAAATCAACTGACTTCTCTGAACTCTTTACACACTTTGGGTTTAGTCTTTCTCCAGTTTGACGCCTAACATATTCTTTCCCATCCATCCATCCATCTTCTTCTGCTTAATCCTTTTCGGGTCACAGGGGGCTGGAGTCTATCCTAGCATCTTTGAGCGAGAGGCAGGGTACACCCTGAACAGCTCGCCAGTCCACCGCAGGGCCAACACAGAGAGACAGACAACCATTCACTCTCACAGTCATAAGGACAATTTAGAATCCCCAGTTTGATGCCAATTAACGTAACTTGCAAGTTTTTGGCATGTGGGAGGAAACCGGAGAAATCCCGGAGCAAGCCCACGCAGACACGGGGAGAACATGCAAACTCCATACAGATCACTGTTGGCCGGGGGCTGGGATCGAACCCAGGATCCCCCGGTCAAGGGTGAGCGGCTGTGCTGCCGCAGTGCTAACCATCAGACCCAAATAAATTGAACTTGGGGTGCTTTCATACCTAAATTTGTTTACTTTGGTCTGAATCGGTTGATAAGTTTGTTACTTTGTATCATTTTCTCCTTGGTTCGTTTCCCTTTCACACAGGCAAAAATTCAAGCAGACTAAATTCTGTCACGTTAAATCCACTATGTTTGATCAGACTGTGGTGGCGAGTGTCATCTTTTATGTAGCTGTTTGTTGGGGAGGCAACGTAACAACAAGGAACACCAGACAGCTGGATAGGCTGGTCAAGAAGGTCGGTTTGGTTGGTGGGGAGGAAATTCGACCCGCTGGGGGTTGTGGTGGATAAGCAGATGAGGGACAAGTTGCGGGTTATAATGAACAATGCCAACCACCCCCTTCATTACATCTTGGTAGGACAGAGAAGCGGCCGTAGTGAGCGGTTGACCTTGCTGCGCTCGTGGACTGAGCGGTACAGGAGATCCTTTGTTCCAACAGCCAGGATGTCAGGATGTTTAACAGTATCCTGGAAGGCAGAGATCCTTGACACTACCCCCCCATCACCACCACCATCAGCATGCACACACATGCATGTGGATTACACATGCTTTTAAGTGCGTGCATATAGAATGCCTGCCAGGTTGTCTGGAATGGACTAAATGTAATATATGCTGTTAAGCATTATTTTATCTTATTTAGTGAGATATTTTAGGTGATATATTTTTAATGATTTTTGTTGTATGAATTGGGTGCCATGAGATAACAGAATTTCCCTATGGGGATTAATAAAAGTATTTCTCCATCCATCCATCCATCCATCCCGCGAGACTTATGTCAGAATTGATCAGATTTTGAGAACAGGAAAAGAAAATAAAGGAAGTAGGATGACTACTGAGCATTTATGCATTTCTGGGGAGAAAGTAATACAAATCGTAGCATAATTTACGGGGGGGTGGGGGTCATCGCTTATTACAATATGTGCATATACCCCTTTCGGCAAATCGTACCATTTAAAAATGAAGCGTGGTTACGGATGGAAAACAACATGTTAGCGTTCATTAATCTTCCAGAACCGTGACATGCTCAGCCACAGATAGTTTCGAAGATCCATCAGGTATGTACAGTGGCATAAAATGTTTTACCATTTGCCACTGGTCCTTGTTTTAGTATGGTCCCTTTTTCACCTGCAGGCCGCACCAGAATTTGCCAGTTGATTCAAATCGAGACCACCTCTTTAAGGGGGTCTCGGCACGGTTGCTTTGGTGTGCACCCGAGTGCGATTACCGTGTTCTCACCAGACAAAACAAACTGCACTAACAGAGAAAACGAACTTGAGTTTGACTGAAACGAATTAAAGCCTGTGTATGTGAAAGCACCCTTACTCTCATCACTTGAAGTGCACTCTGGACCAGTTCTCCTCTGTCTACACAACATGCTCCTCATCAAAGGCAAGTCTAGCCCTTTTTATTCTTTCTGCTGACGAGTAGGGCTGGGAATCATCACTAATTTCCAGAATCGATTTGATTCCAATTCTTGTGGTTCTGAAACGACTCAATTCTGATTCAATCCAATCTGATCCCGATTGAATCAGGGAAATTACCATTTTAATGGCTATTTTACGTGCCAGGAAAAATAATGTATATGTAAAACTGTAAATGTAAAAATAAGTGCTTTCTTTAGTGCAAAGAGTGTGCAGTGTCAAGTTAACAACCCAGAGTAAGTACACAAATTCAATGCATGAAGCATGTATACATAATCTCACTTTCACGGGAACTGTTGAGCGCAGTCTTTAGCTGTGACTTTTGTTGATAAATTAACGTTGACAAGTCTGCTCTGTGGCTGCCTGCCAAACGTGAACACAGAAGTAAAGCGAGCATGCGGAGGATGGAACTCACTTCAGCTGGTTGCTTGCGTTTTGTGTTTCACAGACTGTAAAATTATGATATTAAAAGATCGAGATGCAGATTTTGTGGATCCATATCAGCTCAGTCAAACGTGGATTGATGCAAATCATTGGATCAATCTTTTGAACCCAACCCCTACTGATGAGGAGGTTCAGTCACTGCAGAGTGAGCTTTGAGTCCAAATTGTCTTAAACGGCGAGACACTGTGTGCCAAGACAAACCCTTGCCCTGCTCAGCAGTGAATTGGCAAACAATTCCAGCTGCAGTGTTGAACTGATTCCCCATTGAGAGTGTTTGGATAATCCTGTCCTGCAAACCAGAGCAGTGTGAGAAACTAATGATGTCCTGTGGGCGCAGATGTGCTGAAGTCATTCAAAGCAAGGGCCTCTACACTTCCTATAGATGAAGGGATGTCACTTCACAAGTATGCACGCGAACAATGCATGTCAAAACAGTCACCAGTAGAAGTTCAGGAGTGTGCCACTGTTGTGACAATTCCAGCCGTCAGCCAAGTGTGTCCGAGAGAGAAAACTGAATCCATAGTGCTTCCCCTACCATTATATTAGGGTAATGCATCAGGTCAGCCACCTAAAAAGCAGACAAAAATATCAGAGTTTTTATAAACGCTCGTGGTGGTAAAGATGGCAACAGTAGCTCTCCTGCTCCGGGTCCACGTAAGTAATACATGAACATCATGATTGCTTTGATGCTGGCCACAACTGATTAGATGAGACTCACTGGCATTTTTACATGTAGCCTATTTTAATTTTGTCACCCTGTTTCAGACTCAGTGCAGACTAGTGGTTGATTGGAACGCACCGATCTATAATTCAATGGTTGCTGCTCTTGTCCTCCACTTTAACGGACTGGATTGTAAAATGCACCCGAGATAATTAGTCTAACGTATTTTTCCTATCAACACTCAATAGCTTTATATTTAAAACAAGAGTGTGGTGTATGTTAAGATTTTTCAGAGGGAACTGTCACGGACAAACAGAGGAGCAGAGGTGCCCGTAAAGCGTGGAGCTGAACAAGGACCGTGCCGAACCATTGTCTCCAGCAGCTGAGATGGTCTGAGCTCTGCAGACTCCGTGTAGGGGTGAGTAAAAAAAGCGCTCTTTTACTTCTCACTCAGACGCTCCAATATTTTTGTAGTTGTGGCACACACGTTTGTCTGCTGCAGCTTCAAAATTAATCTAATCTGTCAGATTAATTTCCACACTCTGTTGCTGTCCTGTGACTGTAGTCTCTCAGAGCCCGCTGACCGCTGTCATGCCAAGCGTTCAGGTTACTTTATTTGTACCCATAGGTAGATTTGTTTTGCAGTCAGGTGACATCCATATTTCATACCTGTCAAGTGATACGGTTTCGCCGTATTTTAATACGGGGAAAATGCAATTTTAGCAAATACGGGCGTATTGCCATTTCTGTACGCCAAAAAGAAAAATATACGGGGAAAAAAAAATTATTGAGAGTGTGGAGGAACACCTCGTGTGTGACCCCCACAGCGTACGGGGCTGGCAGAGCGCTCAGCGTGAGCAATTATCACAACAGTGAGAGGTGTGGACTGATCATTATGCAGATGCGCCTCGCACTTTCTGTTGTCCTGCGGCTCCGGAACAGAGAGGAATCCCGGTGCCAGTAATTCTGCGCCTGATATGTGTGACTCTAATGCAAATGTCCATGCTTTCCTGCTGTATACTGTGATGCTAATGTGCCATGCATGCATTGTCTGTAGCCGGGTATATATGTTGACTGTCTGCATGAAGCACCCTTTTAAACTTCAGTTCGCCGTGTCCGCCTGCACTTATTTCAATCCTCCACAAGCGCACCTAAGCAGTGTTTTTATGATTTTCAAAATGGCTTCTTGCAGCGCGCCGCCGGCGAAGAAAACAAAGCTTGAAGAAAAGGGAAATCGAAGGACTGGACGTCACCGTTCTCCTTCACCATCACCATTTATTTATTTATTTTTAGATTGCACAATATTCCATGGGAGAATGTTGTGGGCTTCGCTTCGGACAATTGCAACACGATGGTGGGTCGAGACAATTCTGTCTTTTCCAGACTGAAGGAGAAATCTCCAAATGTTTTCAGGTATGGGCAGTATTATCACTCTAAAGGACTGTTTTGAAGCCACTGCCTGGAAGCAGCTCTGCGATCCACATGGTGAGGACATCGATGGCCTCATTCACACCTTCACGGGCTACCTCAGCTTCTGTGTGGACAAATCCGTTCCCACCAAGACCATACGGCGTCACTCAAACAACAAACCCTGGATCAACCCTGAGATAAAAACACTTCTGAGAGAGAAGAAGAGGATCTTCAGGTCGGGGAACAGGGAGATGCTGAAGTCCGTACAGAGGGAGCTGAGGAGAAAGATCAGAGAAGGCAAGGACAGCTTCAGGAAGAAGATGGAGGACAAGCTGCAACAGAGCGACATCAGCGGGGTCTGGAGAAACCTCAAAACCATCTCGGGGCTCCAGAATACCTCCCCCCAGGCCACGGGGGGCAGGGAGTGGGCGAACAACCTGAATCTGTTTTTCAATAGATTTGACCAACCGCCCTCCCCCCTGTCTGCACAACAACCACTGCTGCCTCTAAGAAATCAAGTCCTGCTACCCACTCCCCACTCCACCGACACCCCCCCCACTCCCAACACACAGCCCCCCATCCTGACCCTGACCAAGACCCAGGTGAGGACGGAGCTGAGGAAGATCAAGGCGAGGAAGGCGTCGGGACCGGACGGCATCAGCGCAAAGCTCCTCAAGTCCTGTGCAGACCAGCTGTGTGGGATTGTGACGTATATCTTCAACATGAGCCTGAAACTGGGGAGGGTACCACAGCTGTGGAAAACATCTTGTGTGGTACCTGTACCAAAAACTTCCCACCCCAAAGACCTGAACTGCTTCAGACCGGTGGCCTTGACGTCCCACTTGATGAAGACCCTGGAGAGACTGCTCCTTGCTCATCTCCGCCCCCTGGTGGAACCAGCGATGGATCCACTCCAGTTCGCCTACCAGCATGGCATTGGGGTGGAGGATGCGGTGATCTTCCTCCTTCACCGTTCTCTGTCCCACCTGGAGAAGCCCGGGAATATGGTGAGGATCATGTTCTTTGACTTCTCCAGTGCTTTCAACACCATCCAACCGATGATCCTGAAGGACAAGCTGCTGCGCGCAGGGGTGGACCAGCACCTGTCATCATGGATCCTGGACTACCTCACGAACCGGCCTCAGTTTGTGAGAACCCGGGACTGTGTTTCCGACACGATCATCAGTAGCACGGGGGCCCCCCAGGGAACGGTGCTGGCTCCCTTCCTGTTCACTCTTTATACTGCGGACTTCTCACACAACACAACACATTGCCATCTACAGAAGTTCTCTGATGACTCTGCGATCGTTGGTCTCATCTCCAGCGGAGATGAAGCTGAGTACAGAGGGCTTATCCAGGACTTTGTGGACTGGTGCCATCGGAACTGCCTCCAGATCAACGCGAGGAAAACTAAGGAGCTGGTGGTGGACTGCCGCAGGCATGGGCAGCCCCTCACAGCACCAGTAAATATACAGGGAACAGACATCGAGATGGTGACATCCTACAAGTACCTGGGTATTCATCTGAACAATAAACTAGACTGGTCACACAATACTGACGCACTCTACAAGAAGGGACAGCGCAGGCTGTTCCTGCTGAGGAGACTCAGGTCTTTTGGTGTACAAGGGGCACTGCTGAAGTCATTCTATGACACGGTGGTGGCATCAGCCATCACTTTTGGAGTGGTCTGCTGGGGCAGTGGCATTACTGCAGCCGATAGGAAGAGACTGAACAAACTGATTAAGAAAGCTAGCTCTGTCCTGGGGCAACGCCTTGATCCGATGGAGGAGATAGGAGAGAGAAGGACGGTGGCTAAACTGTCATCTCTGCTGGAGTCCGAGTTCCACCCTATGCAGGACATACTGGATGCACTGAGGAGCTCATTTAGCAGCAGACTACATCATCCCAGGTGCACAACCGAGAGGTTTCGTAGGTCCTTCCTACCAACGGCTGTCAGACTGTACAACCTAAGCAGGGCTGCTCGCAGAGATAGCAAAAAGACGTAACAAACTAATAGTTTTTTTTTTTTTTTTTTTTGAATGCAAAAGATGCAATAGACTTACACAATGGTCCTCTCCGGCATACAACTAGGAACATACCGGTCGCTATGGAGGGTGAGAATATGTATGGGCACATAATCATACCATGTAGGATAACTAAATAGACGGTTATGCTGTTTCATCCCACCTAGCAACAATGCTCTGCACTGTGTGTGTTTATATATTTACATATTTATTCCATCTAGCTACAATGCTCTGCACTGGGTGTGTTTATATTTATATATCTATATATTTATTCCATCTAGCTACAATGCTCAGCACTGGGTGTGTTTATATTTATATATCTATATACACTCACCGGCCACTTTATTAGGTACACCTGTCCAACTGCTCGTTAACACTTAATTTCTAATCAGCCAATCACATGGCGGCAACTCAGTGCATTTAGGCATGTAGACATGGTCAAGACAATCTCCTGCAGTTCAAACCGAGCATCAGTATGGGGAAGAAAGGTGATTTGAGTGACTTTGAACGTGGCATGGTTGTTGGTGCCAGAAGGGCTGGTCTGAGTATTTCAGAAACTGCTGATCTACTGGGATTTTCACGCACAACCATCTCTAGGGTTTACAGAGAATGGTCCGAAAAAGAAAAAATATCCAGTGAGCGGCAGTTCTGTGGGCGGAAATGCCTTGTTGATGCCAGAGGTCAGAGGAGAATGGCCAGACTGGTTCGAGCTGATAGAAAGGCAACAGTGACTCAAATAACCACCCGTTACAACCAAGGTAGGCAGAAGAGCATCTGTGAACGCACAGTACGTCGAACTTTGAGGCAGATGGGCTACAGCAGCAGAAGACCACGCCGGGTGCCACTCCTTTTAGCTAAGAACAGGAAACTGAGGCTACAATTTGCACAAGCTCATCGAAATTGGACAATAGAAGATTGGAAAAACGTTGCCTCGTCTGATGAGTCTCGATTTCTGCTGCGACATTCGGATGGTAGGGTCAGAATTTGGCGTCAACAACATGAAAGCATGGATCCATCCTGCCTTGTATCAATGGTTCAGGCTGGTGGTGGTGGTGTAATGGTGTGGGGAATATTTTCTTGGCACTCTTTGGGCCCCTTGGTACCAATTGAGCATCGTTGCAACGCTACAGCCTACCTGAGTATTGTTGCTGACCATGTCCATCCCTTTATGACCACAATGTACCCAACTTCTGATGGCTACTTTCAGCAGGATAATGCGCTATGTCATAAAGCTGGAATCATCTCAGACTGGTTTCTTGAACATGACAATGAGTTCACTGTACTCAAATGGCCTCCACAGTCACCAGATCTCAATCCAATAGAGCATCTTTGGGATGTGGTGGAACGGGAGATTGGCATCATGGATGTGCAGCTGACAAATCTGCGCCAACTGTGTGATGCCATCATGTCAATATGGACCAAACTCTCTGAGGAATGCTTCCAGCACCTTGTTGAATCTATGCCACGAAGAATTGAGGCAGTTCTGAAGCCAAAAGGGGGTCCAACCCGTTACTAGCATGGTGTACCTAATAAAGTGGCCGGTGAGTGTATTTATTCCATCTAGCTACAATGCTCCGCACTGTGTTTTTATATATCTACATATTATTCCATCCAGCTACAATGCTCTGCACTGTGTGTCTGTGTGTGTGTGTGTGTGTATATATATATTTTATAGTAATATGTACATATGTATATTAGCTGCTCTTGCTTGCTTGTTTTTTTTTTCTTGCCTTCTGATTGTTGCTCTGAGTGTTGCTATCCCTGTGCTGTTGCAATCCTGGAATTTCCCTGTTGTGGGACTAATAAAGGCTTATCTTATCTTATCTTATCTTATTCACCTTCAAATATTAACTAAATATAACAAAAAAAATGCTTTAAAATCTTAAACATGCTTAGAGGTAGCCCAAATCCCCTATAGTGTACTGTTATTTTGTATCTTGGAACTTTGCTTTACATCTGAATGTATAGCATTATATTGAAAGGGCTGAATAAGACTGATATTTTCATTGTTATTATTATTAACACAATTTCAAAGAGAATTATTTCTGATATTTAACTTATGAAACAAAAATCCATTCTGCTTTTGTTTCAGCATTGGCAGCATAAATGAATGAATTTGAAATAGTTCATGTCGCAGTTGCTGTTTGTTTGGTTTTTGTTTGTTTTTTTGTTTTTTTTGCTTCAGTTTTCTTTCATCTGCCGATAAATACAGTTTTTAAGTACTCAGTACAGGTGTGAAAGCCCCCCCCCCCCCAATAAGGGAGGCATGAGGTCAGTACAGGTGTGAAGGCCCCCCCAGTAAGGGAGGCATGAGGTATGCCTTGACAGGTATGATATTTACAAACCACAATTACATTCAACATGAACACAAACACAGGCACACATGTAGCTGACTAGAAGCATAATAAAAGTACTCAGGGCTCCACCAATCAGGACATAAGACAAAGAGATAAGAGAAAAAAAAAACAAAAAAAAAAACAAACAAGGAGAAAAGAGAGAATGGTCCTATTAAAAAGTTAAAGACTAGTCAAAGAGGTTAAAAAAAGTCTAAAACCCAATAAAAGATTTAGAACCCAAATAAAAAAAACCTACAAAAATAAATAAATATAAAATCAAATTAACAAATAGGTAACTAAATTATGTGCAATATACTGTTACATCTTGTTCAACTCTTTAACAGCAGCAGGAACAAAGCTGTTTTTGTAGCGCTGGGTTTTACTTTTTGGGACAGCAAACCTCCGTCTGGAGGGAAGAAGCTGAAAGTTGCAGTGCAAAGGGTGGGAGTCATCATTTAAAATGGAGGTAGCAATCCTCTGTACCTGTCTGGTGTACAGGGATGTCAGGCTCAGCTGTGACTCACCAAGCAAACGACTGGGCCATCCAACTATCTGATCCAAGGATTTCCTCTGTTTCAGTTTTATCTGACCAAACCATGACACTAAAGAAAAGGATAAAACAGATTCAATAAAAACCCGATAAAACATTGTCATTATGGTTCGGTCAATTTGGAAGCGTGCAAGTTTCCTTAAACAATGCAAATGTTGCTGACCCTTTTTGCACACCCTTTCACAGTTCTCTTCAAAGTTTAAATTACTATCAATAATCGTCCCAAGATATTTGTAGGATTGTACACATTCAGTGGTCTGGCCTTTTAGTACGGTGACTTCATGCCTGGGAGTTTTCCTCCTAAAGTCAATAATCATGTCTTTAGTTTTTGTCGTATTCAGCTGCAGGTAGGAATCCTCACACCAGTGAACAAAATCATCAACTACTGGGCCGTGGCCACTCTCACCATCCTGGAGGAGACTGACAACAACTGAATCATCAACATACTTTATAATGTGTCTGTTGTCATGTCTGCTCCAACACATGTTTGTTTGTGTACAGGATGAAGAGTAGTGGTGACAACACACACCCCTGCGGAGAGCCAGTAGAAGAACACTTTTGGTCAGACAATGTACCATTAACCCTTACTCTCTGAGTCCTGTTGGTTAAAAAATCCAGAATCCAACCCACCAGATTATTACTCAAATCAAATTGTTGCAGGAGCCTTTCAACTAAAATATGAGGTTGGATTGTATTAAAGGCAGAAAAAAAGTCCACAAATAAAAGCCTGGCGTGTGTCCCATTAAAATCCAGATGTTCAAAAAGCATGTTAAACAGAGTGACAGTGGCATCCTCCACTCCTCTGTGAGGCCTATAGGCAAACTGCAAAGGATCCAATTGCATGCTCAGTCTGCTTTAGGACCTCAAATCTGACCAGTTTTTCAAAAATTTTCATTAAAATTGAAGTCAAAGCAACTGGTCTAAAATCACTTACCGTTTTAGGACAGCTGGATTTTGGAACGGGGACAACCACAGCATCTTTCCAGATCTTAGGCACATGTGTCTGTAAGGACTTACTGAAAATGTAGTGAAATACAGGACTCAGTTCATGTGCACAGGACTTTACCAAGCGCCCACATATATTATCAGGGCCCTGACTTTTGTTCACTTTTACAGCACAGAACGCCCTTTTAACATCCTGCACCTCAATATTAAAGTGCTGATTGTCTGAGTTTCTGTTTCAAATCTTGGGTTTCTGTGCTAAAATCAAAGGAGTCAAAACGACCATAAGAACAATTAACAGCATTAGCCAGCTCTGTGTCTGAATTAAAACCATCTAAAAACACACAATTACTGCGCTCTGTGCTCTGAAGGCCGGCAATAGTTTTCATACTGGCCCAGGCTGAACCAAGCTTCTTTGTTGCCATCTTGCTTTCCAATTCTGATTTATATTTCTGTTTTGCTCTTAAAATTTCGGCCTTCAGCTCTTTTGTGGCAACCTGCAGCTCAGAAACAACCCCCTGTTTAAAGGCAAGTACTTTCCTCTGTAAGCAGGATTTAACTGATTTTGTAACCCATGGCTTGTTGTTGGGATATATTTTGACACGTTCACGTGGAACGATCATGTCTCTGCAGAAAGCCATGTATGAGCATGTCATGTCCACTAAAGAGTCCAAATCATCTCTGCAGGCTGGTGTGAACACCTCCCAGTCCGTACAGTTAAAGCATTCCTGGAGGGAGTGCACTGAATCCTCTGTCCACACGTTTATGTCTCTGGTCTTCGCCTTGTCTCTTCTGAGAGCAGTTTTATATGTGGGCAGCAAATGTACACAGTTGTGATCTGAGGATCCTAAAGGAGGAAGGGGAATAGATTTATAGGCCCTCTCTATGGATCCATAGCACAGGTCCAATGTCTCTTTTGCCTGGTTGGGCAGGAGACATACTGATAAAAGTTTTTAAGTGTCTTCTTTAGAGACACATGGTTAAAATCCCCAAGAATAAAATTTGGAGCCTCTGGGGAAATTGACTGCAACCGCTGTACCACATCAAAGACTGTGCTGGAGGCGGAGGCAGCATTCGCCCTCAGGTGAATGTACACAGTCGTTATAAAAAGTTAGGGGAACTCGCGGGGCAGATAAAAGGGGCGTAGTGACACGGACAGAAGCTCCACATCTGGTGTACAGATGCGCTCTCTGACCGTGACAGATGTACAGTACGGTTTATTAATATATAAACATACGCCACCCCCCTGACATTTCCCCGTTACCTCTTCCTGCCGATCTGAGCGAAGTGGGGCTCCAAAGCCGTCAATCCACAAGTCCAGGTCCCAGTCATGCGCCGTAAGCCACGTCTCCATGTAAGCCATGACAACAGTTCTTAAAATCCTTCTGATATCGTACATTTCAAGCGTGCCTCACTCAGCTGTTTCTTCTCCATTTCGACTGCTTTCCGCCAATGCAAAATGTCAAAATGCTGTGCCGCAGCTGAATGTATGGCTGAATGTATGTATGATTATTTTCGGTCACACAGCCAAGAGCACTTGCTGCAGACTTGAGAGCACAGGCACCATAAAAAGATGTTTCCATCTGATCATGCCATATACACAAATAAAGGGAGGACGAGGGAACATGCCCCCAAACCTGGAAAAAAAAAAAGAGAACTGTTCCTCTCAATTCACATTGAGGGAGGTTTTTCCTGTTGTCTGGGTGGTAAGGAGTGTTCTATAAAAACTGTAAATATACAGAAATATTATAATAGAAATACCTGCATCTTGGGTCATTTTAATTAATTTTATTTCATTAAATATAACTTTATTAACAATTTTATATTTCTTTAAAATCAGTTGAAATTATTCTATTCTGGCTTTGCAAAATTACGATCAAAAGTTTAAATTAAATTAGAAAAAAGTAAAAAAAAAAAAATTACCAAAAACTGTTTCAAATTTATTAGAAAAACAGTAATTTCATTATAAACAGACAAGAAAAATTTGCCATGAAATAATTCACAAATTAATGATAAATTCTCAAATGTACAAACTCATAATTTTAAAAGGGAAAATTACAAATTTATGAGGAACATTGTTGCAAATTTAGGTAAAAACAAATTTACAGAGGAAAATGTAGAAAACTACAAGAAAATGGTTATACATTTAGGAGAAAAACCTCAAACTTTCAAGACTTAAGGTGCATTCAGACCAAACGCAAAGCAAATTTTTCATGCTGCACGAATGCATACAAAGTCAGTGGAAAGAGGCAAGCACATGCGAATCTCTCAAATCTCAAGCATTTACGTCCAAGGGATAGCGCTAGCTAGTACAGTGATCCCTCACTTATCACGGTTAATGGGTTCCAGAACAGACCGCGAAAAGTGAAAAACCGCGAAGTAGCGTCACCCCTAATGACGTCACCCATAAACAATACGTACGTTCATTCTCTCACTCTCTCATATGATACGTGTGTGTGTGTGTGTGTGTGTGTGTGTGTGTAAGCGTACATACATATGTAGATGTAAATAAAGTGTACATAAATATGTTTTTAGAACTCTTATTCTTATAACAAGATACGTAACTCAAGATGAAGATGATTTACTGCACAGGTTAATGAGAGCTTTACTGCTCCTCAGGTGACGCCTCATCGTCAGGTGCTAGAGGTGCAACATCGTCGAGGGAAGCTGCAGGAGGCGGTGTAGTGGCTCGACGGGAAGACTATTTCGCACAAAAAGGCACAAGAGAACAGCGAAAAGTTCCACGCGGCGAGACTAAGCAACACGAGCGATAAAGAACAATGAATGCGGTCTTCCTTCGCTGGGTATGGGCAGGGAGAGAAGCTGGGTAAAACGTCTCGGCCAATCAGCTTGCGAGGTAAAACGTCTCGGCCAATCAGCTTGCGAGATTCCCGAGCAGTGAAGAGGTGGGCGGAGAGGAGTGGAGCGGTGGTCAGCGAGGTGGATTTTGAGTTGTGCGGCTCTCCGTGTTGATACCTGATGTTCTAATGTAGTCTCCCTGCCTTCTGCTAGCGCCCGCCCATTTTTTCCTCAATTTTGAATTTTTGATGAATATTTTTGAAAAATCCGCGATGCACTGAGGGCGCGAAAGGTGAAGCGCGAAGTAGCGAGGGATCACTGTAGCTAGTAATGGCTCTGAGATTCTGCCATCATCAGAGTAAAAAGATCAACATTGGAGAGTAAACTAGTTTGAAAGTCAGACTGCTACTCACCTGGAGACCGATGGACTGGGAGCTCTGCAGCTGAATCAGAGTATTGTGGCTCACATATTTGAGATGCGTAAGCTGCATATGTATATTACTACTACCTCACGTCTTAGAAGGAACAATAAGTCTGGACCTCCGGGGGTAACAGGAAGGTGTGAAATCTGTCTTTTGAAATGGTTCTGAGAAGACTTCCTGACCACCAGGCTTTTAGGTGGAGGAGAGAAGACCTGGGGGGTGATGTATTGTCTCAGGGGATTGAATGACAATGTGATTCTGTACTTTGATGTCCCGGGTATAAAAAGGGGAGGTGTGGGATATTCTGTCTCTTTTCTGATTGAGAGGATGTTGGAGATACGTGAATGATTAATAAACCTGAATTGAGAAATAAATTCAGCCTCTTCATTTCACGCTCTCTACACTGGTGACCTTAAGACGTATAATGGGCAGAGACGATTCCCCCGAACCAGACTCGCCAGGGACCAGCCGGGCAAGCGCAGTCTCAGTCAAGCTACCAGAATTCTGGCAGGACAACCTGGACTCATGGTTCCTCCTGGCCGAGGCCCAGTTCGCCCTCAGGGGAATAACTGCAGATGACACAAAGTTCTACCACGTCATCGCCAAACTCGACAGCCGCACAGCTCGACATGTGCGGAGCCTGGTGCAGCGCCCACCCGCTGGCGACAAATACAGCGGGTTGAAAGCTGCCCTCATCCAGCGTTTCACTCCCTCAGCCCAGCAGAGAGCCGAGAGACTCCTGGCCCTGCACGACTTGGGAGAAAGCACGCCTGTTGACCTGATGGAAGACATGCTGAAGCTGAGAGGCTCAGACAACGACGATTTCCTCTTCACTCACATCTTCCTGAGAACTCTACCATCGCAGACGAGGGCGACCCTGGCGAGCTCTCAGTTCGTGACCCAGCGGGACTTCCGCGCGCTGGCCCAGGAGGCGCAACGGATCCTCGACGCCAGTGGACAGCACACGACCACCGCAGCAGCGGCAGGCCTCGGCGCGACGACCGGGAACGGCAAAAGGCCAGAGGCGACGGAGGCAGACACACCAACAACGGCAGCGGCGAAGCCCCGACATCGCGGAGGAGACGACCTCTGTTTTTACCATCGTCATTTCGCAGAGAGGGCGCGCAAGTGTATACCGCTGTGCCAGTTCAAGAGCTCGGGAAACTCCAGGACCAAGAGTCGGTAGCAGCTGCGGCTCTCAGTGAACGGAACAAGCTGCTCTACCTGACGGATGCGCGTTCCGGGAGGCAATTCCTCGTGGACACGGGCTCCCAAGTGAGTTTCATCATGCCAACCTACGCTGACCGGCTGGCTGGCCCCGGGAGTCACGGAGCATCAGCGGCGAACGGCTCGAGCATTAAGACCTTCGGCGAAAGGACTCTACTTCTGTCCCTGCACGGCCGCACATATGAGTGGACTTTTATTATAGCGGCGGTGAGTTTCAACATGTTAGGTGCTGATTTTCTGTGCTCACATGGGTTGTTGGTTGATCTTCCCAATAGACGCTTGGTTAATGCACTCTCCTTTTACTCTATCCCTTGTGCAGCTCGAGTGTCCCCGCCCACAGCACAAGCCAACGTCGCCACAGCAGGCGGTAAGTTTCGCACACTCCTCACTCAGTTTCCAGCACTCACAGTTCCCACGTTTTCAGCAGCCGTTGCTAAACACGGGGTGGAGCACTTTATCACTACCGCTGGTCCCCCCGTTTTTGCAAAAGCTCGGGACTTGGATGCAGCTAAACTGACCATAGCGCGCGAGGAGTTCGCCAACCTGGAAAGGTTGGGCATCATCCGTCATTCGAACAGCCCATGGGCTTCCCCGCTCCACATGGTCCCTAAGGCTGACGGCTCGTGGCGACCTTGTGGTGATTTCCACAGGTTGAACAACGCCACAGCGCACGACCGCTACCCAATCCCCCATATTCAGGATTTTTCGGTTCATCTGGCGGGGGCGCGCATTTTTCTAAAATAGACTTGGTCCGCGGTGATCATCAAGTCCCAGTACGCGCTGAGGACATTCCCAAAAACAGCGGTAATAACTCCGTTTGGACTTTGAGTTTTTGCGTATGCCATTTGGGCTTAAAAGCGCCACGCAAACTTTCCAGTGCCTTTTGTGTTCGTCTACCTGGACGACATTTTGGTAGCCAGTGCGTCCGAAGAAGAACATGAAAAGCACCTCACGGCAGTTTTCCGGAGGTTGGGAGAGCACGGGTTAATAATCAACCCAGCGAAGTGCCAGTTCGGGGGTGGCGCAGATTGATTTTTTGGGGCACCGCGTCTCCCCAGAGGGGGCAGTTCCGCTGCCGGACAAAGTGTGCGCAGTAGCAAATTTTCCCCAGCCACAAACGGTCAAAGCACTACAGGAGTTTTTGGGAATGGTGAATTTTTATAACCGTTTCCTCCCCCACGCAGCGCAGCTCATGCAACCATTGTATGCCGCGCTTAAAAAACAAAAACCCTCAAATGCAATCGAATGGTCCCCGGAGCAGGAGCGCGCATTCTCGGAGGTCAAAAAAGCCCTTGCAGACGCTGCGTTGTTGGCTCATCCAGACCCAACGGCCCGCATAGCGCTCACCACTGATGCGTCAGACGTAGCCATAGGGGCGGTAGTGGAGCAACATGTTGCCGGGGTTCGGCAGCCGCTGGCCTTTTTTAGCAGGACCTTGCGAAAGGCCGAGCGAAAATACAGCGCGTTCGACAGGGAGCTGTTAGCGCTCCACTTAGCCATTCGTCACTTCCAGTTCTGGCTAGAAGGTCGCGTTTCACCGCGTTTGTCGACCACAAACCGCTCACTTTTGCGATGGCCAAAGTTGCGGAGCCATGGTCGGGCTGGCAGCAGAGGCAGCTGGCTGCAATTTCAGAGTTTACTACTGATATTCAGCATGTAGCGGGTAAACTTAACGTGGTGGCAGACTGCCTCTCTCACGCCGTAACCGCTCCAGTTCGCGCAGAGGTGGGTTATACTTCCACGGCCGCGGAGCAAAATAGCGGCGCGGAAGCGTACGCGGCCCCATTCCTCGTGGGGATAGACTATGCAGCCATGGCCGCAGATCAGGGTAGCGATGCGGACGTGTGCACGCTCCAGTCTGGACCAACAGGGTTAAGGCTGGAGAGCAGGAGGCTGCAAGATGGCATGCCCCCCTTAATCTGCGATGTCTCTACCGGACGACCCCGCCCGGTAATGCCGGCCGCGTGGCGCCGCCGTGTTTTTGACTCGATTCACTCTCTGGTGCACCCGGGGGTGCGCGCTTCGGTAAAAATGGTAGGGGAGAAGTTTGTTTGGCCGAGCCTGCGCAAGCACGTGAAAGAGTGGGCAAGAGCCTGCATGGCTTGCCAGCAGGCCAAAATACACAGGCACACTAAAGTCCCCTTAGAGCCATTTCACATCCCGGCCAAGAGGTTCGATCATGTGCATGTCGACCTCGTAGGCCCCCTACCGTCGTCGCAGGGGTACACGCATCTTTTGACAATGGTGGACCGCACCACGCGTTGGCCTGAAGTGGTCCCACTGGCATCAACCACAGCCGCAGAGATGGCCCGCGCGTTTTTAACGGCTTGGGTAGCGCGTTTTGGGGTCCCGTCGGATATTACGTCCGACAGGGGACCTCAATTTGTTTCTGAGCTTTGGTCAGCGATGGCCTGCAGCCTTGGAGCAACAATTCACCGCACTACCGCGTACCACGCCCAGGCTAATGGTTTATGCGGACGTTTTCACAGGTCATTGAAAGCAGCCCTCAGAACGTCGCTTACGGATGCAAATTGGGTAAACAGGCTACCATGGGTTTTATTAGGGTTGCGTTCCGCACCTAAAGATGACTTAAAAGCCTCCCCAGCTGAGTTGGTGTTTGCGCAACCACTCCGGCTGCCAGGCGAGTTCCTTCCTGATAATCCGGCACCAGAACATCCCCCTGCTCAGCGGTCACTGAACGACACGGGAGCGGACACGCTTCCGGGCCCCGTTCATCACACTTTTCCGCGTGTTTTTGTACCTAAATCTTTAAAAAAATGCCAAGTTTGTTTTTGTCTGGCACGACGTTCAGCGTCCCAACCTGCGACCACCTTACGATGGCCCATATAGAGTGCTGGAAAGAGGTGATAAACATTTTTTGCTAGATTTAGGGGACAGGAGGGAAACAATTTGTATAGACAGACTTAAACCTGCTTTTGTGATGGCTGACGAGGCGGTGCAAGTGGCGAGGGCTCCTCGACGCAGCAGACCCCCCAGGGAGCATGCCCCAGAGCTCCCACAGAGATTGTCTAACAGTTCTCATCCTCAGATAGCGGATTCACTGCAGGACGGCGCCGCGGGAGCGGCTAAGCCCACTTACAGCAAGTTTGGAAGACGGTTGAAGCCCAGACAGCCTATGGACTGATATTTGTGATTTTATCATGTGGTGTTGACTATGTTGTATTGTTTCATCTTCAACGTTTGGGGGGGGGGGGGGGGTCATGTGGCTCACATATTTGAGATGTTTAAGCTGCATATGTATATTACTGCTACCTCACGTCTCAGAAGGAACAATAAGTCTAGACCTCCGGGGGTAACAGGAAGGTGTGAAATCTGTCTTTTGAAATGGTTCTGAGAAGACTTCCTGACCACCAGGCTTTTAGGTGGAGGAGAGAAGACCTGGGGGGTGATGTATTGTCTTGGGGGATTGAATGACAATGTGATTCTGTACTTTGATGTCCCGGGTATAAAAAGGGGAGATGTGGGATATTCTGTCTCTTTTCTGATTGAGAGGATGGTGGAGATACGTGAATGATTAATAAACCTGAATTGAGAAATAAATTCAGCCTCTTCATTTCACGCTCTCTACAGTATCAGAGTTTTTTTTTTACCCACGGACTACTGCCATGGACATGCTCACAATGTAAACAACCCATCATCTAGGTGAAATTTTGGAGGCAGGGACAATTTTTTCCAGGTGAGACCCCATCAGATAATGTAAACCTAAACATGACGGTGTTGGGAATTTCCACAGCAGGTTGAACACAGCTGCAGAAGCTATAAAGACAACTTTGCCTGTCTGCAAATCACTCAGATGGTTAATTCATGCCTATTTACGTGTTTACATTGAGTTAAAATGTAATCGTGCCAAAAAATTAGCCCATTTGCATTTGGTCTGAACGCACATGAATTCTTTGCTCAAGTAAAGTGGGTGCTTTTGTACTCTTACTCAACTAGTATTTTTTTGGGGGGGGGGGGGGGTATCTACTTTTAATTATTAATTTCATAAGACAGCACTGCTTTTACATGAGTACAATTTCTAGCTACTATAGCCACTTCTTATCATACAATTTAAGTATGCATGAGTAAATTACTACAGTATTATGAATGTTTCTTCCCTCTGTCATGTTCATACATGCTTTACATACACCCCTCTCCCCAAAAAAGTTGTCACCACACCAAAGTCTTTAAGCCAGAGGAAACACTGTGTGTGTGTGTGTGTGTGTGTGTGTGTGTGTGTGTGTGTGTGTGTGTGTGTGTGTGTGTGTGTGTGTGTGTGTGTGTGTGTGTAAATATTGTTTGAATTACCTGAAGGGCTCAAATGCAGAGCTGTTACGTTATAAATAAACTCAGGACTTTAGTGCAAATTAAGATATATGGATAGAATTATATTTGCAATATTTAAAAAAAAAAGAATAATACTTAGTTAAGAGTTTACAAGTTTAATTGTTTAGATGTTCTGTCTACGCCCCTTAATGGTAGGCAAGCAATGTACAGCTCTAAGTGCTAGATTAGAGCACCTTTTTTTATATTTACCACCTTTTTTGAACAGTCTATGTACTACAGCAGCATAAATTTCACCTCTGACCATGGTCACTACATGCATGGCGGAATATTGCCAAAACAGACAAGATAAAACCAATAGGAAATTCTTTTCATCACTTTCAATTGGATCTAGTTTGGAGAGCCAAGTGTGCAGGCAGAGGGAGGGTTGCCAGCCGTCCACCACAGGTTGGCTCGGCAGCGATCATTTCATCAAGGGTAAGTACAGTGGTGCAAAAAAGTATTTAGTCAGCCATCAATTGTGCAAGTTCTCCCACTTAAAAGATGAGAGAGGTCTCTAATTTTCATCATAGGTATACCTCAACTATGACAGACAAAATGAGGGGAAAAAAAATCCAGAAAATCGCATTGAAGGATTTTTAATGAATTAATTGGTAAATTCCTTGGTAAAATAAGTATTTGGTCAATAACAAAAGTTCATCTCAATACTTTGTTATAGCTAGCTAGCTAGATAGATAGATGTACTTTATTGATCCCAAACTGGGAAATTACAGTGTAACAGCAGCATGACAGTTGACAGCCAAACAACAGAAACACACACGACAGACAAAGGGATTACCCATGGAAAGTAAAAAAGAAACTAACACGACTATAGAACCTATATACACTACCGTTCAAAAGTTTGGGGTCACCCAGACAATTATTTTGTGTTTTCCATGAAAAGTCACACTTATTTACCACCATGAGTTGTAAAATGAATAGAAAATATAGTCAAGACTAGGGGTGGGTTCAAAAGATCAATATATCGATATGGATCAATACATGTTTGACTGAGCCGATATCGATCCACAAAATCCGCGGATCGATCTTTTAATATTAATGTTTTAATATAATATTTTTACGTTTGTGAACGTCTGCTGAGTATAATCGGGTTGAACCCGGGTCAGTGAGCCAGTAACAATGGCCGAGAAGCGTAAACAGCCGACGCGCTAACGGAGCTAGCAAGCTAACGGATATGCTAGTTCTTCTTCTGTGGTGTTACAATGGTTCTCATCCAGCAAGAGTTTCCTGCCGCGCGTGCTCTTTCGTGTTTACACGAGCGGAGATAATAACGTGCGTCTCTTAATTTAGCAACAAAAGTCACCGTAAAGATTGTCCTCAACAGCTTCTGAATATTTTTCATAAATAAAACTTCTGTGTTCCCTGCGGCGCGTGCACACGTCTTTTGTGTTTACATGACGCGGAGTTAATAACGTGCGTCTCTTCATTTAGCAGCAAAAGTTACCGTCTGTCCGTCTGACTGTCCTCAACAGCTTCTGAATATTTTTCATAAAGCGGGGATAAACGGACTTTTACTCCGTGCAGCGTTGTGTTGGAACATCAAGTTGACGACTGATAAATGGAAAACGCGCGGAGGCTGAAACCCGTGAAGCAGAGACTTGGAGCTGCTGAGACTGTAAGTATAATATTTGTTTGTTTTAACATTTGTGTCGTCAATTAATAATTTATCTGGCATGATGGTGGTTTCTTTTACAAACTATGGACACAGAGAGAACTGTTGGTTAAGCGCCGTGAATAAATGCAGAATTAAGGTATATTTTATGAGATTATGGACTTCTGCCACTTAAGCGATGTGAAGAGAATAAATCACAATAAAATTAATAAAGGCTGCAGTACAACAAGCTATTTTTACTCAGTAGAACTAAATTGAAATGAACAAACCTTCTCAGGAAATGAACTGAAACCCTTTTCCAACATTGAAAGTTAATTTGTAGTTAAAATATAAAAAAAAAAAAACTAAATTATTAAACCCTACTGTGGTGTGGCAATCTAAAAATATGAATGTTAATTTTACTGTGAAATCTGTTCTTTTTATCTGCCTTCAGATGTGTGAAGACTGGAAGCTTCATCCTCACTGAGACCTTCTGAAGGTCAGAGGTGGTCAGTGGAGGAGCATCCCTGCTTCATGTGGATTTCAGCACAGAAGAAGACCTTCAAATTCAAGATTCAAGGAGGTGCTGCCATCATTTTCTCCACACTAACATGCATTCAATGCAATTTAGTTGTTGTAATGACAAATTCTTTTATTTCTTTTTTAAAGTTCTCAGCAAGAACACAATATTGGTCTTTTTTTTTTTTTTTTTACAGTTTTACTGAGCATTTAATTCTAAATAAATCACTGTTTAACAAGAAATCTTTGGCAATCCTGTACTTTTCTTGTGGTGTTACATAGAATAGCATCACTGTAAACTATGGAAAAAGCAGCTGCTTTAAAATTTGTACTTCCTCACACAACTTTGAGTGCAAAAAAACTCTAAAAGTGCCATAACTTTTTGGAAAAGCTCCCACAAATCCAGGCTTTTTGGGCCACAACAATCACAAAAACAGCTGACAAAATCCTGGAGGGACTGAAATACAGTGAGATTATGTCTGCATGGTTCATGCATTGAATTTGTTTACTTACTCTGGGTGCTGAACTTGACACGACACACCCTTTGCACTAAAGAAAGCACCTGTGAGCACTTTATGAAATGATAAGTTAAATAATAAAAAGTGCATTATTGTAACTGATTTTGGGTCAGTTCTGTGATAATTTATGTATTAACAAAGTTAGAAGATTCTTGGTACAATTTGCAGCATTAGGTCTCGAAGATTTTTGTTTCATGGGAAGTAAAATGGCTATTAAAATGGTAATTCCCCAGATCGAATCGGGATTGAATCGGAATCGAATCGAATCGATTCAGAATCTCAAGAATCGGAATCGAATTGATTCTGGAAATTAGGGATCGTTCCCAGCCCTAGTCAAGACATTGACAAGGTTAGAAATAATGATTTGTATTTGAAATAATAATTTTTTCCTTCAAACTTTGCTTTCGTCAAAGACTCCTCCATTTGAAGCAATTACAGCAATGCAGACCTAACTTCATTGCACAAGGGTTTTCTAATCATCCGTTAGCCTTCTGACGCAATGAGCAAACACACTGTACCATTAGAACACTGGAGTGATAGTTGCTGAAAATGGGCCTCTATACACCTATGTAGATATTGCACCAAAAACCAGACATTTGCAGCTAGAATAGTCATTTACCACATTAGCAATGTATAGAGTGTATTTCTGACTAGTTTAAAGTTATCTTCATTGAAAAAAAGTGCTTTTCTTTCAAAAATAAGGAAATTTCTAAGTGACCCCAAACTTTTGAACGGTAGTGTACATCATAGCTTAATATATGATGATGACCCATAAACACATGAATCATCCCATTGCACAAAGAAGGACTATCAGGAGCAGAGTGAAATGTGAGGTACCAGTTAGTCTGTAAGGTGCAGTGTGGCAGCATAGCTATGACCAGAATACAACATCATAGTGAGCTATTGTACAGTGAAATTGCATGTGGCAGGAAAGATTTCCTATACCTGGCCGTTCGACAACGAAGCTGTAGTAGTCTACTGGAGAAAGTGCTTCGCTGCCTATCTAGTGTGTGGTGGAGGGGGTGATCAGGATTGTTCATGATGGATGGCAGTTTATTTAGTGTTCTCCTCTCCACCACTGTCTCAAAGGTCTCCGGTCTGAGACCAATTACAGAGCCAGCCCTCTTGATAATCTTGTCAAGTCTGTTGGTATCTCTGGCCCTGATACTGCTACCCCAACAGACCGCATATACCCTTTGTTGGCAATGACAGAGGTCAAACGTTTTCTGTAAGTCTTCACAAGGTTTTCACACACTGTTGCTGGTATTTTGGCCCATTCCTCCATGCAGATCTCCTCTAGAGCAGTGATGTTTTGGGGCTGTCGCTGGGCAACATGGACTTTCAACTCCCTCCAAAGATTTTCTATGGGGTTGAGATCTGGAGACTGGCTATTCCACTCCAGGACCTTGAAAAATTCAGAAGTGATGGAAACTATTATGAAACTTGTGAACTACCTGAGATCCTCTTCAGCACTGTCTTTCAAGTGCATTTCTGAATGAGGTGAGTGAACTATTTATCTTGTTTTATAGGTGCAGCTCATTAAATAAGAATATAATTTAATAAAAAAAATATAATTATCATTAAAATTAAATCAAAAAGTCTTGAAATATTTCCATGTTCACATAATTAATATTAAATATAAAAGCTTCCTTTTGAAATATATTGGAAAAAAAAAAAGTTTCCTTTTGAAATATATTGAAAAAAAAAAAAACTTTCACAATGCCTTTCATGAATTGTAAAAAAAAATAAATAAATAACTCTTTCACAATATTCCACTTTATTGAAATGCACCTCTATTGTAATCTGGTCTGGTTTATGTTAAATAAAAGCGGGCCTTGTGTAAAAACATTTGCGTACCCTTGACTTATATCCCCTTAATATTTACTCAGAAGAAAAATTTCTATTTATTGTCCCTCCCAACATCAAAATGAAATATCCACTGATGCATCGCGTTAGCAATGCTCTGGACCACTGACCCACTGGAAAAAAAACTAATTTGGACCCCTGGCAAAAACATTTGAGGACTCATGCTCGAGCATCACTGTCCAAGAGAAGCATGAGTTTATTAAAGTACTTTAAACGCAGAAAAAAATCAGAAGTATGTAACCAGTGGAGGCGTTTATGCTGGCTTTAACCTGCTGGTAAAGGGAACAATAATGAAGAGTCGCTTAGCTAACAGGTGCGGTTAAGCTTGCGGTTAAGCTGCAGGGAAAGGCAAGAGTGACCAATGAAATGCTGAACATTTACTTCACCAGCCACTACAATATTAATTAAACCTGCAAGCAGGTGTAAGCGGGCCTGCGCACGCGGAACCCGGCGCCCGTTGTCCCTTGCTGGCTCGGAAAATGTGCCGTCATCACTGCAAGGGCTGCATGAATATTAAAGTAAACTATTTGGCGCAGATCTTCCTGTGACCAGTAAGTGGCATTATCCCTTTTGTCAAATATTTTTATGTAGGAGCGCGCGAAGTGGGACTAATCTCCATCACTGCAATTAAGGTGAAAATCCGACTCAATTTGTCCAAGTTACAACTGTTCAACGTATTGTGATTAGGTAATCTTGAACATGTTGCCATGGCAACACTTAAATTTTAGGTACACGTTGCAGACCTATACAGAACTACAGAAGAGTCATCTTGACTTACGTTCCACATTTGGTGACCCTTGGACTTTCCCAACGCTCCAAAGTATAAAACATATTGAATGGCAAGGAGTGGGTTTTCATGGCAGCTGTGGTTATCACAGTACAAAAGTGACTTCCACTGAGGGTAGTCCAATGCACTCTGAGAAACCACTTAAATCTTCAAGTAATTCTTACTACTGGTCTTTGTGCAAAATGTGATACATTTTGTGCAGTACCTCATGTCAGCACTAGGTGATGGCGGCTTTCCTGGTTGCGGTGGGTAAGGGCCACAATTATGTTGTTTGCATATCTTGAGGTGATGCACACCTCATCCAAATTTTGCAAGCAAGTGAACCCCCAACACAGAACCCCAACACCACTGGCCCTGTGACTGAGATGGATAATGTAGCTCCTTTATATTCAGGTAATCTTTTTTTGGCATATGTTTTGTCTTTCACAATTTATTTTTGTTGAACTACAGCGTTAACCTTTCATTTCTGTTGTGACCACCTCTAAAACCTGCTAAAAATTCTCACCAGTGCAACAGATATTTGTGTCATCCGCAAGCAAAATAAATTTCAGAATTTTTGATACTTGGCATATGTCACTTCTATATAAGATAAAGAGTTTGGGTCCCAAAACTGACCCCTGGGGCACACCACAAGTGATGTTCATGAATGGTGATTTGTACTCACGTATTTGTACAAATTGTTGTCCGTTACTTAAATAATTTTCCACCCAAGTCAGTCCGACACCTCTTATCCCATGGTGTATTAACATCTTAACGTTCAGAGGGTGAAAAATGCCATCATTTAGGCGGAAAAATAAAGGAAAAAAAAAATAAAGAAACGAAGCAGATACAATAGGGCTTTCGCCAACTGACGTTGTCAGTGGCTCAGCCCCTAATTAACTAAGTTATGTTCATTATTATGTACCTGGTGTGGCGGGTTTGGAATAACCCCCACAACAGACTAAGGACAGACAGCTCGCCACTCCTGGTTTTTTCCGCAGCACTACTGATGTAATGTGCCATTCATGCATTGTGATGTTAATGTGCCATTCATGCATTGTGTTCATACGTCCTGTCCTTACTGTGACCTAGAGACAGATCAATATGTAGATGTGCCTTGTAACCTCTTTGTCCTGCAGCTGGAGCAGAGGCCAGCAATCTACCTATTGTTATGTATGTCTCTCACATGCAAATGCCCATGCCAACTGCTGTGAAGGCTCTTTCATGTATTGTTGTAACTGGGTATATATGCTGCACGATTCTGTCTTTCATTCCCTCTTTGACTGCTGCTGTGGACACACACACACACACTCTGTGTCCCTTTGCTGGAGAGCCTCCGGGCACGTTCCCGGAGCGCATGCACAGCGCCGGGGCGGGCTTCGGGACGGCGGTATGATTTAATAAATCTGCTCATCCACGCTCAACGCTGCCTTTATTTTATCATCTGCTTCACTGGTGACCCCGAAGACGCACACGCTTTGTGCGACGCAACCTTCTGGCTTGGGACAGCCACGCTGCCGGCGAACGCAGCACCCGGCGGTGATGCTCCGACGACAAGTGAACACAGCAGCTCCCTTCTGCTTCAGGGAACTCTCCGGGCATCACCCACGACCGGGAAAGCCGCGGCAAACTTCATGGTGGGATCTGCACGCCTAGATCCCAACATCCACGCTGGACCGGCCGCGCTCACAGCTCCTCCACTCGAGAGTGCATGTACCTCGTCCCCTCTCCACGACGGCGATCTCCATGGCCGACGGAGAATGCAGCGCGTGGACCTGAACGCACCATGGCCGAGCAAGTGACAAAGATCGTCTCCTCCCTCCCACCGCTCCAACACATCTGCACGAGCCCGAGGGACAAAGATCGTCTATTCCCTCTCACCGCTCCAACACACCATGACCAATCTACAACCACAGCTCAACTTGAATGATTATCGGCGCTGACTGTGCCGATCTCCACCAAGATTCCGGACCCTGACTCGCCTCTCCAGCGGCCCACCCACGCACGGAACCCCGGCACACGCACCGGGGAGATACGAGGACGGCGCACCACGCACGGGACAAATATGGCTCTTCAGACTGCCATCGTCCTTCGCCGCTGCACACAGAGCCTTCAGGGCTGCTTGTACACCTGAAGCACGCAAGCAGCACACTCACAGGATTTTCTAACGGTCTCAGCCACGGCGCACAATGGGATTCAGCCATCAGCTTTCCCGAGGGCTTTAGGGCTGCGCCCGCACCTAAAGTCAACACGCAAAGTCCCTCTGCTTTTTTTTTTTTTTTTTTTTTTTTTTTTTTTTTTTTTTACAGCCGCTACGCAGCCTCGCCGCTCCTTTTTTTTCGTGGCCACGAGAGGAGTCAGAGACTAATTTTTCTTCTTGTGGACCTCTGCATGTTCAACGGGACAGCCCTTCGACATCGCGGACCCACAAGCAATTTTTGCGCGGCTCAGACGATTTCACCGTCCCTGGCCGGCACTTACTACCCCCCACCCCCCTCCATCTCCTCCTGCACAGAGCTTTTCCTGCTCGCTGCCAAAGCTGGTCTATCGAGGTCTCGACCCCCTGCCGAGCACTCTGGGGGGGAGCAGTGTGGCGGGTTTGGAATAACCCCCACAACAGACTAAGGACAGACAGCTCGCCACTCCTGGTTTTTTCCACAGCACTACTGATGTAATGTGCCATTCATGCATTGTGATGTTAATGTGCCATTCATGCACTGTGTTCATACGTCCTGTCCTTACTGTGACCTAGAGACAGATCAATATGTAGATGTGCCTTGTAACCTCTTTGTCCTGCAGCTGGAGCAGAGGCCAGCAATCTACCTATTGTTATGTATGTCTCTCACATGCAAATGCCCATGCCAACTGCTGTGAAGGCTCTTTCATGTATTGTTGTAACTGGGTATATATGCTGCACGATTCTGTCTTTCATTCCCTCTTTGACTGCTGCTGCGGACACACACACACTCTGTGTCCCTTTGCTGGAGAGCCTCCGGGCACGCTCCCGGCGCACATGCACGGCGCCGGGGCGGGCTTCGTGACGGCGGTATGATTTAATAAACCTGCTTAAAACCTCTCAACGCTGCCTTTATTTTATCATCCGCCGCACTGGTAAGTTAAGATGACCGAAATTCACAAAATCAATGACTTTAATCCGTCAACAGCCTTCAGACAAACAAAACGTGCCAACATTTGGAGTTCAAAATAAGGGAGGTTTTTCCTGCTGTCTGGTTGGTGAGGAAATTTCTAAAAAGCTATAAATATATAGAAATATTATAACAGAAATAACTGCATCTTTGACCATTTAAGTTAATTTAGAAGAAGAAGCCATCTCTGTTGTCATTCAGTCCATACAGCCAGTCATGTACAGTAGAGCAAAATTACGTTTCTTCTATCTACAATGTTAATCACATGTAGAATCAGAGGGGACACTGCCATGCAAGGCACCGCCACAAACAACTTCTTCTCCCATTCTATTACACTGAGCACCAAGCTAGAAGGTGGGAAGTACCATTTTTATATGGTCTTTTGGTATGACCCGGCCAGGACTTGAACCACCAATCTCCCAGTTGTGGGGCGGCTGCTCTATCAACTAGGCCACCACTCCAGTATTTATTTCATTAAATGCAATTTTAACAATATTTTTTTTCTTTGAAATCAGAGTTAAATTATTGTTCTGTTCTGACTCTGCAAAATTATGGTAAAAAATGTAAATTGTTACAAGGAAAAAGTAAAAAAATTACCAAAATTTAAAATTTATTAAAAAAAAAACAGTAGTTTTATTTTTTTAAAAACTGAAAAAATTAGCCATAAAATAATCCACAAATTTATAATAAAGTCTCAAATGTACAAGAAAAGTCAATTTTACAAGGGGAAATTACAAATTTGAGGAAAAAGGTTTCAAATTCAGATAAATTTACAAATGAAAGTAGAAAACTATAAGAAAATTGTTATAACTGTTAAACTGTTATATTGTTACTGTGACAGCACAGTAAGAAGGTCGTGGGTTTGATCCCACCCCCTGACCATCAGTGACCTTTCTGTCTGGACTTTCCACGTTTTCCCCGTGTCTGCGTGGGTTTACCCCGGGTACTCCGGTTTCCTCCCACAGGCCAAAAACATACAAGTTAGGTTAACTGGAGACTCTAAAGTGGCCCTAGGTGTGAACGTATTTGTAAGGATAAAAATAAGCCATCTTTATTGTCATTCAAATCCATACAGCCAATCATGTACAGTATAACGAAAATATATTTCTCTTATCTACAACGTTAATTACACACATATATAGAATCAGAGGGGTCACTGCCATGCAAGGCGCCACCACAAATTTCCCTCCTCCCTTCCATTATTGCTGAGCACCAAGCTGGATGGCAGGAAGTTCCGCTTTTATATGGTCTTTGGCATGACCCGGCCTCCTGGGTGTGGGGCGGATGCTCTACCAACTGAACCACCACTCTGGTGAATGGTGAAAGAATTGGCGCCGCACCACAGCTGCCTCATCCACCCACGTGGATGCCCTGAATTTCCCTCTGGGATTAATAAAAGTATACAAAATACAAAAAAAGAAAAAAAGAAAAGAAAATTGGAGAAAAACCTCAAACCTTCAGGACTAAAGTCATGACTCAAGTTTTTAAGTGGGTGCTCTTTGTACGCTTAACTCAACTAGAAATTTTTGGTTGTCTGCTTTTAATTATTAATTTCATAGCACTGCTTTTACATGAGTAGGATTTCTGGCTACTATACCCACCTCTGATCATACAATTTAAGTACCATGTCTAAACTACTATTATGAATTTTTTCCCTTCCCTTTTCTACCCTTTCTCAATGGAAAAAAGAAACACTACAATAAAAATACAAAAAACATACATTTTTGTCATTTATATAAACCATGACAAAAAAAAATAAAATCCTGCATGACAAAACACGACACTTGATATTTTCTAACCTGTTTGTATACCACTATAGATGGAGAGAGAACCTGAATTAGACAGGGCTCAGAGAGGGAAAGATGAGACAGAAGAGAGGAGCCAAAGACAGGAAAGTGTTCAGACAAGATGAGAGCAGAGGAAGGAGAGAAGGATGACACCAGTAAAAAGTCCAAACAAAGGATGTCTGAGTGGGACCCCAACTGGCTCAACATTGCAACATTCAAGCCTTGGTTGTACAATACTTCAAATCGTAAGTTCCATATGCAAAGTTACTGTGCAAAATTTAAAATAAATCAATAAAATAGTATAAAATTAACATATTCTGGTTACAATAGTGTCATGTGTTTTCTGCCCCCCCCCCTCGAAAAATATGTTGCCACCGCTCAAGGTCTTTAAGACAGAGGAAACACTGCCAGCATTTCTCCGACTTCACCTTAGCATAATTATCACCCATTTCTTCCCACCCCAAAACCACACCTGTAGCAGCTGCTGTCACAAATTAATCAAACAGCAGCTAGGGAGAAACACAAAGCAACGAAACAGGTAGGAATATAATTTATTGTTTTGGTGTTCTGGGTGAAAAACTGACCGATGAGTCACTTCACAGTAGAAGAACGCACAACATTTATTTTGAGGTTATGTGAAAAACATGTTTTAATAGCGAAACATATGCACATCTGTTTACCCTCACCAGTTAATCGGACACAGCAGCTTTATCGCCCTTCCTGGGAGTTGGACCCTACGTTTAGGGATAGAAGCAATGGTTGTGCACTGCATGGGTGGGTGTGTTTAAGTGTGACAATGCATAGTTGCATACAGCAGTTGTTTCATTCAAAAGGCGAGCCTCTGCGTTTGTTCCTTAGGTTACTGCACTTCCATACATACAAAATAGCTTTGTTTTTAAATGCACTGTCCTAGCCTGTGATTTTTCAAGTTATTTTAGTACATACCATAGTTTTAGTCAAAATACGATCATTTTAAAGCGACAGTACGATATTTCTTCATTTCCCATCTGGAAACACTGGGTGGGCCTGTGATCGCTGTGATCGCAAACTGGTCCGGGTCCTGCTAAACCATTTTATTACTTGACATGCGATGAAATTCAGAATTAAAATTAAGAGGTTAGCCTTAGGAGTTGGGAGTGGGTAAGGTTAAAAAAGGTAGCAAATAGATATTAATTAAAATTTTGAAACAAATAAATGCCTCAGATTCCCGTGCCTGTAGCTTGCTGCAGGGAAATATTAAAAGTGCAACCTGGCAGCGTGACTGTGTCTTCATGACGGCAGTTTCTCTCTGCGGCGGGTCGGTTTGGATATCGGAGGAAATTTGGGGATAACGGTTAGCCGAGGCAGCTAACGATAGCCAACTAATTCATTAACGTCAGTTTAATTCAATGTAAGATTTTAGCATCTACGGTATAAATGTGACAGTGGCTTTAAACATCAAAAATAAATCAAATTGTGAATATAAGCATGAAAAAAAATAAAAACGTTTTCATCCATTAAAAAGCCTATCCTGGAAAGCTGGTTCCATTATCGGTCAGCTATTACACAAAGCTCGACCAAGGGTGAAAAGCTGACAGATATGACAAGAAACGATGGGTTTATTAATTAGAAATTGTATTAAATGCGTTTGTGCAGCTTTAACACCGACATACTGATTGACAGGTAGCTTAAAAGCGAGAAATTGCTGGACAGAGTCCGAAAATTGGCGCATGGCCACTTGACGGTGCGTTTGCTGGCAGCCTAGCAAGGTAACAGTACTCAATAAGTTACCCTAAAACACCGACATTTTACACAAACAACCGTAATAGTGCTTTAAATGTGGACTCACCCAGTCGCTCCTTCCACCGCCAGGTATCGTAACGGAAAAAAAAGAAAAAAAACAGACACAAACAAACCAAACACGGCTGTTGACGCAGAGTGAACGGAAACTAGACAGACGACAACAGACTGTTGGTGCTCCGGGCAGATTGTGTAACACTGTCCCCTAGTGGCGACAAATATACGCACAAATCCGGGGTGCGCAACCTGTGGCTCAGGAGCCTCATGTGTTCAGCAAGCTCTATTAACGTTTTTTTCCTTTACCTTTTCCCCATGAATTACATTTTCCATCCATCCATCTTCTTCCGCTTAATCCTTTTCGGGTGGCGGGGGGGGGGGCTGGAGCCTATCCCAGCATCTTTTGGGCGAGAGGCAGGGTACACCCTTTACAGATCGCCAGTCCATCGCAGGGCCAACACAGAGACAGCCAGCCGTTCACGCAGTCATACCTAAGGACAATTTAGAATCCCCAGTTTGATGCCAATTAACGGGCAGCGCGGTGGAGGAGTGGTTAGCACTGCAGCTGCGCAGCAACTCACCCTTGGCCAGGGGATCCTGAGCTCAATCCTGGCCCCTGACCAACAGTGATCTGTGTGGAGTTTACATGTTCTCTGCATGGGTTTACTCCAGGATTTCACTGGTTTCCTCCCACATGCCATGAATTACATTTTCTTCATGCAAATTTCCATCTTACCTCTCAAAAATGTGTGATTTTAGTGTTGTTAATGCATGCCATTCTGTCCATTTTTAATTTTTTCCACTTACATTATTTTTTCTTAAAAGTGGACTATGTTGAAATTGCAGGTGACTACTGGCAACAGTAATCACCTGCCAGGTAAAGAAACACAAACAAGCAGTGGTGGACCCTCGGGGCCAGCAAAGCCTTCTCTGCTGGCCTAAACACTATCAGAATTACATTTACAACCTGCAGCCATGTGAAAAAATTAGGACACCCCATTAAATATTCAGTTCTTTATTAAGAAATGTTCACATATCTGTCTGACCTTTTAAAAGGTCAGACAGATAAAAGGTCAAAAGGTCAAAAGAGATCTTTTGATCTCTTTTGACCTTGTTTTCGTTTTTATTTGCATTTTTTAACATTTATTTTAGCCATTTTAAGTGGGAATGAATGTGGGAGTGTCCTAAAAAAGATGGGGGGTCTTAATTTATTCCCCACTATTTGTTTAGAATTACATTTTACAGAAAATTTGAAAAGTCTTTAATTCATTTTAATTGTTTAGTTGTATTACATGAATCTCTCAGTATTTTTAACATTGATATTAAATACCCATATGTGAATGAATGAATGAATTGAATGAATGAATGAATGAATTTATTTCGGATAGTACAGTACAGGTTAAAAGAAACTGTATAATATAACAGCAAGGTCAAATTAGACAAAGACTCCTCCTACTATACAATTCCACATGAGTTATCCGAAATGGGTGATGGCTGAAGCCGCAGCTTATATTGCCCACCCATATTCCATCCAAGAATTCAAAAGAGAAAAAAGAGAAAACAAGACAAGAGCGATTACAATTTAAAACAAAGCTAAGACAAAATGTAACTGAGAGAAAAGAGAAAACTAAGCTAGGCTAAGTTAAGCGGTTACTATTCAAAAACAAATCTAAGACAAAATGTCACAGAGAAAAAAAAAGAAAAAAAAACTAAGCTACAACACAACACAGGCTGGATACGTCAATCCTTATGTGAGTTTACATGTCGTCTTGTAAATATGTTTGGAGTATTTCTTCCTTTAGTTTTTGTTTAAATTGTCCAAGCGTTGTACATGATTTTAATTCAGGTCCAAAATCGTTCCATAATCTGACTCCTTGCACTGAAACACAGTGTTGCTTGGTGGTTGTTCTCACTGTAGGCTTTTGAAATATACATGTTCCTCTGAAGTGATATCGTTTCTCCCTTGTTTGGAACAACTTTTGGATATTTGCGGGCAGTGATAAATTCTTCACTTTGAACATTATTATTGCGGTTTTAAAGTCAATCAGATCTTTCAACTTGAGAGTTTTTTGTTTAAGAAAAAGTGGGTTTGTTGGTTCCCTGTAAGCTGCTTTGTTGATTATTCTAATAGCTCTCTTTTGAAGCATAAAGAGTGGAGATATGTTTGTTTTATATGTATTTCCCCATACTTCATTACAATATGTCATGTATGGGAGTATTAATGAATGATACAAGGTGTATAGTGTGGGTTGATTCAGCAAATATTTCACTCTGTGTAATATTGCAATTGATTTGGATACTTTACCTTTAATATAATTAATATGTGACTTCCAACACAGTTTGTTATCAATTATTACTCCAAGAAATTTAGTTTCAGATACCCTTTCAATCTCTACACCATTTACACTGAGTTTGGGTACTGGGTTGTTGTGATGGTTGTTAAAGACTATAAATTTTGTCTTACTTAAATTGAGCGTTAATTTGTTTGAATCAAACCACAGTTTAAGCTTTCCTAATTCCTTTCCGAGTGTATCCAGAAGTTGTTCCAAATTGTTTCCACTGCGTAGCAGATTAGTGTCATCGGCAAACAATATTAAGTCCATTTTTTCTGAAACTTTACATATATCGTTTATATACATATAGAATAATAATAGTCCCAAAACTGAACCCTGTGGGACTCCACAGGTGACCTTCAGTAACTCTGAATTTTTGTTGCTAACACATACATACTGATATCTATTCTTTAAGTAACTACTTAACCAGGACAGTGCTACCCCTCTAATACCACAATTTTGTAGTTTCTTTAATAATAAATTGTGATCTACTGTATCAAATGCTTTTTTAAGATCTAGGAATACTCCAACTGAATACTCTTTATTTTCAATGGCTGTTGATAATTTTTCTGTAAATTCCATTAGGGCATATGCAGTTGTCCTCTTGTGTCTGAACCCATATTGCTGCTCACACAATAAATCATTCTTCAGTATGAAGTATTCAATTCTCTCATAGAATATTTTTTCAAGTATCTTGGAAAATTGCGGTAATAGTGAAATTGGTCTATAGTTTGAGAGTTCCCCTCTGTCGCCCGTCTTGTATATCGGAATTACTTTAGCTATTTTCATTGCATTGGGAAATATACCTGATTGGAGAGACAGGTTACAGATATATGTCAGTGGTTTTACTATGCATTCGATAACAGTTTTGACTAATAGCATGTCAATACCATCACAGTCGGTAGATGTTTTACTTTTGAACGATTTAACAATTTCAATGACCTCTCTTTCATCTGTGTTCTTTATGAAGATGGAGTCTTTTACAGCAGTGTTATTGCATATTGTATCACCTGTAGGCACCGTAGTGGGTATTTCTCGGGCCAGTTTAGGTCCAATGTTAACAAAAAAATTATTAAATTCATCTGCAGGTGAAGCTATATTCACACTCTGAGTCGTTTTATTATTTTTTGGAATATTAGTTGGGTAGCTTGTATTTCTGCTTTTATTTCCAAGGATACTGTTGAGTATTGTCCATGTATTTTTAATATTGTCTTTGTTTTTCTCCAGTTCTTTACTGTAATAGTCTCTTTTACTACATCTTATTATATATGTTAACTTATTTTTGTATGTTTTATACCGCTGCTCTGCTTCTGTTGTCCTTTTCTTTAGGAAAGCTTTATATAATAAATTTTTCTTTTTACACGCCTTTTGTAGTCCTTTGGTTAACCATGGCTTATCAGCAAATTTGTGTTTAAGCTTTTTTTTAACTAATGGGCAGTTTTTTTCATAAAGAGTGGTTACAATGTTTATAAATGTGTCATAGGCTTCATTTACATCTGATACATAGACTTCTGTCCAGTCTTGCTTCAGCAAGTCCTCTTTAAGAGAAATGATTGCATTTGGTGATTTGTGTCTGAACGATTTTGAAATTTTTTCTGCGTTGGGCCCCGTGTGGCCATGGATAAGTGCAAAGGTTGGCAAGTGGTCACTTATATCATTTATCAATAATCCACTTTCTATTTTCTTATAGATAACATTGACAAACAGGTTGTCAATAAGTGTAGCAGAGTGAACTGTGATTCTACTGGGATGTGTTATTGTGGGATATAGACTCATGCTGTACATGGAGTTCATGAACTCTGTAACTACATTTTGTTGATGTGGATTCAGTAAATCAATATTAAAATCTCCACAAATTGCTACCATTTTCTTACTAGTAATATTATTGTACAGCTCGACTAATTTATCTCTGAATGTCTCAATGCAAGTTCCCGGCGTTCTATATATGCAGCTTATGATTAGATTTTTTGTTTTGTCTAGGTCAATCTCAACAGTAACACATTCCAAAATCCCTGGTAGTGCAAAGGACATTCCATTTACAAGCTTACACCTATACAGGTCATCAATATACAGTGCAACACCACCACCCTTTTTTTGAGTTCTGTTAATATAAAACATCTGATATCCCTCTATTGCCATCAGGGGAGCCTGTTCTTCATTAAGCCAGGTTTCAGAGACTGCAATAGCTGTGAATTTTCTGTCTAGCTGTTTTAAATAGTCCTGAATCTGTGGAAAGTTTTTGTTAAGACTTCTGCTATTGAAGTGTATTATTGACAGTTTACCATCTAATTGCACTTGACTTTTGAATTGCTTTTCAGTGTAATATTCACAGTGGTTGTGAATATTATTGAAAAAGTGGTTATCAGGATCAATATCATTTTCCATCTCTTGTAGTTTATGTTCAGCATAATGGCATATTTTCAGAGTTTGAGTTTCCTCACTCTGTGTCAGATGACTTCTTCCAGCTGGGGATAACTGATGTCTACTCGAGTCGATCATAAGTTTTTGTTTATTTTGCTTATTTTTTTAAAGTACTTTGGCATGGTGTATCAAAAGAAGTATTCTTATCATGTGTATGAATATTGATTATCATTGACTCATAATTTTTTGAATCGGTGTTCATCTGTATTTATTTAAGTCAGTAACATCTCTGATCATTATACTCCTTGCTTGCTCAGGTGTTCCATTTAGTTTAATCCAAATTCTACAATTTCTTGTCCAGGTTGCCTGTATCTTATTTTGTTTTTTCAGCATCCGTGCCTGCCGTCCAAATATGCTAAAAAAAAAAAAACAAAAAAAAAAAAACAGGCTTATACAGGGTGCCCTAATTTTTTCACATGACTCTACATTCTTATATTTGTTCCATTAGGATGTATTAAATTATCCCCAATAGTCTGTTCTCTTCATTTTGTGTCTTTTCTCTTGGTTGCACTGCTTCCAGTAGTGTAATGAATGTTGTTAGAGTTTTTTTGTCCAATCATATTTCAGCCATCTGTGTTGCCAGGGTCAAATAAATCTGCCTTGGGCCTTCAGGAAGTAACAGTGCGCTCTGTAGGTTAAAATAACTGTTAAACAGTGGCAGTGGCATTACTGCAGCCGATAGGAAGAGACTGAACAAACTGATTAAGAAAGCTAGCTCTGTCCTGGGGCAGCGCCTTGATCCGATGGAGGAGATAGGAGAGAGAAGGACGGTGGCTAAACTGTCATCTCTGCTGGAGTCCGAGTTCCACCCTATGCAGGACATGCTGGATGCACTGAGGAGCTCATTTAGCAGCAGACTACATCATCCCAGGTGCACAACCGAGAGGTTTCGTAGGTCCTTCCTACCAACGGCTGTCAGACTGTACAACCTAAGCAGGGCTGCTCGCAGAGATAGCAAAAAGACGTAACAAACTAATAGTTTTTTGAATGCAAAAGATGCAATAGACTTACACAATGGTCCCCTCCGGCATACAACTAGGAACATACCGGTCGCTATGGAGGGTGAGAATATGTATGGGCACATAATCACACCATGTAGGATAACTAAGTAGACGGTTATGCTGTTTCATCCCATCTAGCAACAATGCTCTGCACTGTGTGTGTTTATATATTTACATATTTATTCCATCTAGCTACAATGCTCAGCACTGGGTGTGTTTATATTTATATATCTATATATTTATTCCATCTAGCTACAATGCTCCGCACTGTGTTTTTATATATCTACATATTATTCCATCTAGCTACATTGCTCCGCACTGTGTGTGTTTATATACTTGCATATTTATTCCACCTAGCTGCAATGCTCCGTACTGTGGGTGTTTATATATTTACATATTTATTCCATCTAGCTACAATGCTCTGCACTGTGTGTCTCTCTGTGTGTGTATATATATATTTTATAGTAATATGTACATATGTATATTAGCTGCTCTTGCTTGCTTGTTTTTTTTTTCTTGCCTTCTGATTGTTGCTCTGAGTGTTGCTATCCCTGTGCTGTTGCAATCCTGGAATTTCCCCGTTGTGGGACTAATAAAGGCTTATCTTATCTTATCTTATCTTAAACCTATCCGATTGCTTTAACCAATCAGATGTCTTCTGTACGTCCAGCATTGAAGGCATTCGAGAACATCATCATTTTCACGTCTTTTGATTAGATGATTATACTCCTCCAACTACAATGCAGAGGCTCCTAACTAGCAAAATGCCAATGCAAGGACTTGCTTAAGCGGCTACAATATACTGTATGTGTTTAAATATAACAGCTGTTTTTCCACCCACAGTGGCTGACAGGGGAGAGGAAAATGATTTGGCAGCTGATATTTAAAAAAAAAAATCAATTTTCCAGACGGACTTTTCAAGAAAAGCTGGTCATTGTGAAGAGAGGTCAGCCAACCCTGAAGCTAACAGGTCCATTTCAGACGGGGAAAGGATTTGTCATTTGTTGTGTCCGAATTAAAGAGGAGGTGAGGTGACGTTTTATTACAATATGAACTATACACATAGGAGTCTCTACCACAAGTGCAGGAGCCACAGCAAAGAGACAATATATCTCCTGCTACTGGCTTACATACCTCAGGTGATGCCACCCCCCAAAGGCAGGACGTCACCCCTCCCTAGCCTAGGGCACCACCATAATAATATAATATATACATATTTTAACAAAAAGGCTAACAAAATCCAAACATTGCATGACATGCAAAAAATTCAACTGAGGATAACTTACAGGCACAAACACTCCGGAGCTGGAATCACCCTGCGAGTGTAGGTAGGAGGAAAAGCGGAATAGTCCAGTAAACAGCCATACATGACTGCCACAAATACAGAGTGGAAAAGTCAGTGTTTAAATACCTGGGACATAATGAGCAGCAGGTGTGAGAGCTGAGACAGGCAGGGTGACCTAATTAGGCAATCACCCACAGCTGGAAGCTGGGGAGCAGACTGTGGGTGAAAGGGGAGTGTGCCTGGGAGAGGACGTAGGAGGCTGTGTCAAAAACCCTAAATAAACTGACAGGAAATTAACAACAAGCAGAAAATGCTCAAAACTACAAAAGGAGCCTGAGTGCTGAGAACAAACGCTCATACACATTACAGCTAGGGTCTGTCTCTCTGCCTCGTAAGGACGAACATGACACAAACAATGCTGTATAATAATAATAATAATGCATCAGATTTATATAGCTCTTTATCAGAGACACACAAAGACGCTTTATAAATAGATACATTATTCATTCACTCCAGACAGACAATGGTAGTGGCAAGCTACTTCTGTAGCCACAGCTGCCCTGGGGCAGGCTGATGGAAACGTGGCTGCCATTCTGTGCCAACAGCCTCTCCGGCCACCACCGAACCAGTGTGCTTCAGTGTGCTCTTAACTTAGACAAAACCAGCCATAACGGATTCTATGTACGTCAGCGTATTCTCCAGATTTTTCATACGTTTTGCAAATGCTGCTTAAATCATTTAGGTGTGACAGGGCCTTAACCAAGTCAGCAGCAAGACACCAAAGCACAGCTACCAGCCGGACACTTACAAGCAACATTACTTTTAAACCTTTTGGGAAATAAGAGTGGATCTGCATCTCAATGAACAAGTGCTCAGGGAAATAGAGCTCCACAACGAAAAGGTAAACTTTTGACTCCCCCGTGACTCCAGGGGCTCCGGTTTCCTCCCACAATCCAAAGACATGCATGTTAGGTTAATTGGTTGTCCTAAATTGTCCCTAGATATCTGTTTCCTATAGGCCCTTAGAATAGAGGGTTAGTACTAGTGAAAGTGCTTTGAGTGGTCTTTGTGACTAGAAAAGTGCTATATAAGTGCAGGTTAGTTAGTTAATTAGTTAGTTAGTCTCCACTTTTGACTGTCACCTGATCCACATAGCACCGGACCCCCATGGTCCCTCCTGCAGGTGGTGAGCCCACTGGAGGGCAGACCCATGTAACTCCTTTGGGCTGAGCCCAGCCGGGTCCCATGGGTGGAAACCTGGCCACCAGATGCTAGCCATCGAGCGCCTTCCCCAGATCTGGCTCCAGGGTGGGGCCCCGGTAACCCGATATCGGGCGGGGTACACTGAATCCTTGTTCTAGCATTCATCACGAGAGTCTGTTGGATCGTTCTTAGTCTGGCCCTTCACCCAGGACCAGTTTGTCTTGGGTGACCCTACCAGTGGCAAATTGCCCCGGACAACATAGCCCCTGGGATCACTAGGGCACGCAAACTCCCCACCACGATAAGGTGACAATCCATGAGGAGACATCATGGCCTGTTGGATGAAATTTTTTTTGATTCAGGAGTGGAGCAAAATTTCATCCAACAGCACCATGGCCTGTTGGATGAAATTTTGCTCCGCTCCTGAATCAGTCAGAGCGGAGGTTTTGAACTTGGCCCCCAGTAACTGAATGAGGACTGCAAGTCCTGGCTGCACGGTGGCGCAGTGGTTTAGCACTGTGGCAGCACAGTTTTACCCTCGGCCGGGGGATCGCGGGGATTATGAGATCGTGGGTTCGATCCCAGCCCCCGACCAACAGTGAGCTGTGTGGAGTTTGCATGTTCTCCCCGTGTTGCGTGGGTTTACTCCGGGATTTCTCCGGTTTCCTCCGGCATACCAAAAAACATGTAGGTTTAGGGCGCTCGCGCACGCAGCGACCAGCAGCCGGTGGCTTGTCAGCAGACTGCAAACCAAGTCTACCTACGGGTACAAATAAGTAACAAAAAAAAAAAAAAAAAAAAAAAGTTCAAAACGATTAGGGGAATTTGGTGAAGGCCCTCCCTCCAGCCCCCCTATGGTGACTGACGGGCCGGGCCTCCTGGACTGAATCGGGCATTCCGAGATCCCGCAATAAACACATTCCCCCGCCCCCTTGTGATGTTGGTGCTTCCTGCGAGTCAGACGAACCCTCCCGAGGTCCATCGGCTCTGGTAACGATGCCGGCAGAACAGCATCCGAGGCAGGGGGAACCAGCCGTGGAGCGGACAGAGAAGTGGTGACCTTCCGCCCCTTTGTACGGTCCCTAAACCGATTATCTAGGGCTACTGCCTGTGCAATCATCTCATCCAGAAAGGAGGGAGAAGCGTGGATAGCCAGTTCATTGCGTAGATGCGTATCCAGGCCCCAGAGGACTGCACTGCGTAGAGCAATGTCATTCCATCTGGAGTCGGCCACAACGACCAGGAACTTGACAGAGAAGTTGGCTACTGACCGGCCCCCCTGCCAAAGTCCCATAAGCTGACTAACTATGTTCCCCTCACTCTCCGAATGGTCGAACGCTTTGGAGAATTCCCGCACAAACTGCTGGTATGTGTATAGGGGTCCATCCGGGCTGCTCAAGACAGACTGTGCCCACTTGAGCACCTGGTCCCGCACCAACAAGGTCATGAAATGGATTTTGGCTGCATCATTCCTATACTCCCCCTCCACAGAATGTATGAGTGCTGCCAGCATTACTGCAGAGGTTGAAGGGGTGGGGGGTCAGCCTGTCACTGCTCAAACCATATGCTGCACACTGCATCAAATTGGTCTGCATAGCTGTTATCCCAGAAGGAAGCCCCTTTTAATCATGATGCACAAGAAAGCCCACAAACAGTTTGCTGAAGACAAGCAGACTAGGGACATGGATTACTGGAACCATGTCCTGTGGTCTGTTGAGACCAAGATAAACTTATTTGGTTCAGATGGTGTCAAGCGTTTGTGGTGGAAACCAGGTGAGGAGTACAAAGACAAGTGTGTCTTACCTTCAGTCAAAAAAGGTGGTGGGAGTGTCATGGTTTGGGGCTGCATGAGTGCTGCCGGCACTGGGGAGCAACAGTTCATTGAGGGAACCATGAATGCCAACATGTACTGTGACATACTGAAGCAGAGCATGACCCGCAGGGCAGTATTCCAACATCATAACAATCCCAAACACACCTCCAAGACGACCACCGCCTTGCTAAAGAAACTGAGGGTAAAGGTGATGGACTGGCCAAGCATGTCTCCACACCTAAACCCTATTGAGCATCTGTGGGGCATTCTCAAACCAAAGGTGGAGGAGCGCAATGTCTCTAACATCCACCAGCTCCGTGATATCGTCATGGAGGAGTGGAAGAGGATTCCAGTGGCAACCTGTGAAGCTCTAGTGAACTCCATGCCCAAGAGAGTTAAGGCAGAGCTGGAAAATAATGGTGGCCACACAAAATACTGATAATTTGGGTACAATTTGGACATTTTCACTTAGGGGTGTACTCACTTTTGTTGCCAGTGATTTAGACATTAATGGCTGTGTGTTGAGTTATTTTGAGGGGACAGCAAATTTACACTGTTATACAAGCTGTACACTGACTACTCGACTACTTTACATTGAATCAAAGTGTCATATTGTCAGTGTTGTCCCATGAAAAGCTATTATAAAATATTTACAAAAATGTGAGGGGTGTACTCACTTTTGTGAGATGCTGAAAAATCGTGGCTGCAAACCCAGACAATCCAGCGGTGAGCTCCCCTCACGCTGGCCCTTAAATACACCGACTCATCGGGAGCAGCAGGTGGATAATCACGCAGGTGTGCTTATCAGAATCAGAATCAGAATCAGAATCAGATTTATTGCCATTGTTCATGTAGTACACAAACTAGGAATTTGTCTCGGTGCAATGCTACAACATTAAAACATGATAAGATAAAGAGATAAACTAAAAAAAAAATTAAAGACTAAAACCATGCAATAAGTGTAGAATAATAATAATAATAATAATAATAATAATAATAATGAGTAATACTAGTCACAGCAGTTTTAAATAAATTAGCAAGTAGCAGATGATGTGCAGTCGATAATGCAACAGAAAAACAGTGATGAATGACATGAGTCTGGTTGAGCTGCTGTATATAGTGCACGAGAGTCAATAAGTCACTTAATGTTCAGCAGTCTGATGGCAGAGGGGAAAAAGCTGTTCATGTGCCGGGAGGTTTTAGTCCGAATGGACCAAAGTCTTCTACCTGAGGGGAGGGGGGCAAACAGTACGTGACCAGGGTGTGAAGGATCGGCCATGATCCGGCCTGCACGCCTCCGGGTCCTGGAGATGTACAGATCCTGGAGAGATGGGAGCTTGCAGCCGATCACCTTCTCAGCAGTGCGCACGACGCGCTGCAGCCTTAGTCTGTCCCTCGCAGTAGCTCCTGCGTACCACACAATTATGGAGGAGGTGAGGATGGACTCGATGATGGCCGTGTAGAACTGCACTAACATCTTGGTGGGTAGCTTGAGCTTCCTCAGCTGCCGCAGGAAGAACATCCTCTGCTGGGCCTTTTTGATGAGGGAGCTGATGGTTGGCTCCCACTTGAGGTCCCGGGTGATGGTGGTGCCCAAGAAGCGGAAGGAATCTGCAATGGTGATGGGAGAGCCTGTGATGGTGAGGGGGGCAGGGGGGTTGTGACTTTCCTGAAGTCCACAATCATCTCCGCTGTCTTCAGAGCGTTCAGCTGCAGGTTGTTGTGGCTGCACCAGGACACCAGCTGGGCCACCTCTCTCCTGTAGACGGACTCATCGCCGTTGGAGATGAGCCCGATGAGGGTGGTGTCGTTCACAAACTTGATCAGCTTAACAGACTGGTGGGTGGAGGTGCAGGAGTTGGTATAAAGGGAGAAGAGTAGGGGGGAAAGTACACAGCCCTGGGGTGATCCGATGCTGATGCTAACAGAGTCTGAGACAGACTTCCCCAGCCGCACATGCTGCCTCCGGTCCGTCAGGAAGTCGGTGATCCACCTGCAGAGGGAGTCAGGCACGCCGAGCAGGGACAGCTTGTCCTGGAGCAGAGCGGGGCGGATGGTGTTGAATGCAGAGCTGAAGTCCACAAACAGGATCCTGGCGTAGGTTCCCAGGGAGTCCAGGTGCTGCAGGATGGAGTGGAGGGCCAGGTTGACTGTGTCGTCCACAGACCTGTTGGCTCGGTAGGCAAACTGCAGCGGGTCCAGGAGGGGAGTGGTGATGGACTTGAGGTGGGACAGGACCAGGCGCTCAAAGGACTTCATGACTACAGAGGTGAGCGCTACAGGTCTGTAGTCGTTAAGTCCAGTAATCCGTGGCTTCTTGGGGACAGGGATGATGGCGGAGGATTTGAGGCAGGTCGGCACGTGGCATTGCTTAAGGGAGGTGTTAAAAATGTCTGTGAAGACAGGAGCCAGCTCTTTCGCACAGTGTCTCAGGGTGGAGGGAGACACGCCGTCTGGACCGGGGGCCTTGCGTGGGTTCAGTCTGGAGAACCGTCTGTGCACGTCCTGCACACTGATGACAAGGGCAGGGGGGGAGGAGGAGGAGGGGGGGGACCGCTTTTGATGAATTAGCGGCCAAGGAGGCAGTGGAGCTGGGTGGAGGGGGGGACACAGTTGACGAGGTGTCAAAACGGGCGTAATGTTGGGACAGTTTTTGACAAAGGGCTTTGTCATCCTGACCTTTAGAAGCCTGAGGCCGATAGTTGGTGATTTGCCTCAGTCCTCTCCACACAGAAGCCGAGTCATTAGCAGTGAACTGCTGCTGGAGTCTCTCAGAATACACAGATTTAGCTCTCCTCAGCTCTCTGTTAAACCAATATTTGACCTCTCTGTAGCAGTGCCTGTCTCCACTTTTCAACGCTGCTTCCTTCTCCTTCTCATCGGGAGCAGCAGGTGGATAATCACGCAGGTGTGCTTATCACCAGAGCGGGAAACCAGGAACAGGAGGGGAGGGGGAGCACGCTCACCAGACCATCACAATTACGAGAGGTGTCTGAGATTGATATCAGTGATCCAAAAAGCCCTGAGACACAATACCATCCATGGGTTTAATTAAAAAACAAAAAATTGAATATTTATGACACTAAAATCCTATTTGCATAATAATTTGGAACACGGTGTAAATGATTATATGTCTTTTACGGAATACTCATAGATCCATGATATCTAGTTTGCCATCTTTATTAACACATCAAAATTGAATACCTTAAGATGACAGAAAACAATGTGCTATGGTGTACATTTTGTTCACATTAACATTCTGGTGTCCCACTCTCGGGACATTTTAATATTTCTGCTGCAACACAGTGAAGTGTGGTAAATATGTTTAAAGTGGATACTCATGCCTTACATCATTTGAAAGCTTAGAATTTCATCTATTTGTATATTAAAACAGATTTGAGATACAATCATAACCCTGGAATTAAATAGAGCATCAAACAAGTTCGCTAGACATAGTAACAGCATTTTCTCACCAATGAAGCTTTCTTGGAGTCCTGTAACTAACGATAGTCCAACAAACATGGGCCAGTTTTATTGCAAAAGGTCCAATTGATCAATCTGAGTTAGATTTATTGTCCATCTAGATCAGGGGTGTCAAACTCATTCCATGGAGGGCCAAGACCCTGCAGGTTTTACTTCCACCCAGTCTCTTCAGCAGGTGTTTTCACTGATCAGCAATCAGCAGGAAGAAATTCAGAGAAATCACCTGTTGAAGACACTGGGTGGAGGTAAAACCTGCAGGGTCTTGGCCCTCCATGGAATGAGTTTGACACCTGTGATCTAGATGATTACAAGGGATAATGCCCAGAAAATGGCAGCATTATTTGAAAGCCCACCGGCTAATTTCATGCTTTTTTTTTTTGTTTATGACCTATAAAAACTACATTTCCCATAGTGATGGTGACATAAACAAAAGCCCAAAAGACTCATGTGACAGTCTAGATTTGATTGATACCTTATTTGACCCAATTGACCCTTCCTTGATGTTTTCACAGCTTTCGATACTCAATAAATGCCTACTTAGCATGAAGGACTAACCCCACAGCTTAACGCAAACTAGAGGGCACTCAAAGAGTGCATACCTCCACCAAGGCTCCGTCTCTCCCTCTCTTTGTCCTCCCCTCTATCCCTTTGCCTGTCCATATTGCCATCCATCTGTACATTGCAAGATAGGGCTTTGGCAGAGGTATGCACTCACGGATCACCTTCAACATCTAATGAGTTCATCTTTGGGCCAAGGACCACCTCTGATGAAAATTTCATCCAAATTCATCCTGTAGTTTTGGAGTACTGTTGCTAACACTCTGTGAGAAGAAAAGAGCCTTGACGGAGGAATGCATTTTGAGATCATCACTAAAATCTAATAATCTGTTCAGTGTGCCATTACACACCTTTCCTGAAAATTCGATTGAAAGGTGCTATATGAATGCAATCCATTATTATTATTATTATTATTATTATTATTATTAACAAGCAGAGAAATGACAGCAAACACAATATGACTACATTATATGACTAAATAATAATAATAATAATAATAATAATAATAATAATAACAACAACAACAAACAAGACTGTCATAACTGTAATGACCATACATTGGGGCTGGGCTGGGCAATTCCACCTTAAATTAACATCATGGTTTATTGAATCTTTCAGGTCAGTTTTCGTTTTTTTTTCCTCCTCTGTTCTTCATTACAGTTTACTGACAAGGTTCATAATTATTAAGTAATATTACACAACAGTGTGGTATCATACCATTTTTTTGCAGTTGTCAACTACAAATTCACATAGTACCTATGTTACAAATACATACAGTATCTCACAAAAGTGAGTACACCCCTCACATTTTTGTAAGTATTTTATTATATCTTTTCATGGGACAACAATGAAGATATTGTGGTGGCACTGTGTGTGGGGTTCTCCACCCGGAGTCGGAAGCCTGGGGGAGAGATGGAACAAAGAACTGAAGGAGGAAGTGGCACTGGGGGTGTCAGACGTATCAGAAAGGCCTATCCGTCCCCCAGGGAGTTCAGGAGACACAGGAGTCACTAGAGGAAGAGAGGGTATGATGACGTTTATGTCCCACACATGTCTTTGTGCACTGAGAGTATTGTTTTTGGCTCCCTGGGTCTCATGGGGCAGAAATAAAGGTCATATAAAAGGAGGTGCCCAGAGACCCAGATAGAGTATCTTCTGTACTTGATATTGGAAGGTATATAAAGTTCATGTGTCATCCAGCTCGCTGCCTTGTCTGCTTTCATCTTCCACAATATGACACTTTGATACAATGTAGTCAGTGTACAGCTTGTATAACAGTGTAAATTTGCTGTCCCCTCAAAATAACTCAACACGCAAGCCATTAATGTCTAAACCGCTGGCAACAAAAATGAGTAAACCCTAAGTGAAAATGTCCAAATTGTACCCAGATTGTCAATATTTTGTGTGGCCACCATTATTTTCCAGAACTGCCTTAACTCTCTTCGGCATAGAGTTCACTAGAGCTCCACAGGTTGCCACTGGAATCCTCTTCCACTCCTCCATGACGACATCACAGAGCTGGTGGATGTTAAGAGACCTTGCGCTCCTCCACCTTCCGTTTGAGGATGTCCCACAGATGCTCAATAGGGTTTAGGTCTGGAGACATGCTTGGCCAGTCCATCACCTTTACCCTCAGTTTCTTTAGCAAGGCAGTGGTCATCTTGGATGTGTGTTTGGGGTCATTATCATGCTGGAATACTGTCCTGCAGCCCAGTTTCCGAAGGGAGGGGTTCATGTTCTGCTTCAGTATGTCACAGTACATCTTGGCATCCATGGTTCCCTCAATGAACTGTAGCTCCCCAGTGCCAGCAACAGTCATGCAGCACCAAACCATGACACTCCCACCACCATGCTTGACTGTAGGCAAGACACACTTGTCTTTGTACTCCTCACCTGGTTTCTGCCACACATGCTTGACACCATCTGAAACAAATAAGTTTATTTTGGTCTCATCAGACCACAGGGCATGGTTCCAGTAATCCATGCCCTTAGCCTGCTTGTCTTCAGCAAACTGTTTGTGGGCTTTCTTGTGCATCATCTTTATAAGGGGCTTCCTTCTGGGATGACAGCCATGCAGACCAATTTAATGCAGTGTGCAGCGTATGGTCTGAGCACTGACAGGCTGACCCCCCACTCCCCCACCCCTTCAACCTCTGCAGCAATGCTGGCAGCACTCATACATCTATTTTCAAAAGACAACATCTGGATATGACGCTGAGCATGTGTACTCAACTTCTTTGGTCGACCATGGCGATGCCTGTTCTGAGTGGAACCTGTCCTGTTAAACTGCTGTATGGTCTTGGCCACAGTGCTGCAGCTCAGTTTCAGGGTGTTGCCAATCTTCTTATAGTTTAGGACATCTTTATGTAGCGCAACAATTGTTTTTCAGATCCTCAGAGAGTTCTTTGCCATGAGGTGCCATGTTGAACTTCCAGTGACCAGTATGAGAGTGTGACAGTGATAACACCAAATTTAACACACCTGCTCCCCATTCACACCTGAGACCTTGTAACACTAATGAGTCACATGACACCAGGGACGGAAAATGGCTAATTGGGCACAATTTGGACATTTTCATTTAGGAGTGTACTCACTTTTGTTGCCAGCGGTTTAGACATTAATGGCTGTGTGCTGAGTTATTTTGAGGGGACAGCAAATTTACACTGTTATCCAAGCTGTACACTGACTACTTTACATTGTATCAGTGTCATATCTTCATTGTTGTCCCACGAAAAGATATAATAAAATATTTACAAAAATGTGAGAGATGTACTCAGTTTTGTGAGATACTGTATTACAAACACTCACCTGGCATGCCGACAGATGTGGATATGTTCCTCCCAGAGTTTGCTTTCAAATTTTGATCGTGATATCCTTTTAGTGTCAGATCAAAGACTACCAGGTTGCTTGATGCAGCAAAGTTCAGCCTCCACCGTCTGTCACCTACCGTTCTTGTCTTCCTGTACCGGCTGTCATGGCTGCCAATCATCCGCACCTGTGCACACACCTGCTCTTCATCCTGGCCTGGCTATTTATACCATGAGGTCCTGAGATCGGCGCGGAGTCGTCTGTCTCCTTCCCACAAGACCTGCATTCGCCTTCTCCACGCTGAGCTTCCTAGCCTCGTCGAGTTTCACCACATCGAGCTTCCTAGCCTCGTCAAGTTTCCAGCCCAGCCTTTCGCCTACTGGACTCATCGTCTCCCTGCTTCCAAGTAAGCAATCATCGATTCCTCTCACCTTTCTGTGATCCCCTGTGCACAGGTGGAGATCCGTGGCGGCGGATTCCTTCCACCTGGCGGCGGACTCTTCCTCTCCATTCATCCGCCTACATCATCTCCTGTGGGCCTGCTGGAACTGTCCTCCTGGCCGGAGCTTCTGAGCTTAACCTGTGCTCCACTTCCCCATCACAAACAGTAAGCGCTGAACTTTCTGGTGCATACCCTGCTTAGACAGCATCTGACTCTCCCTCTGTTTCTCCATAGGGTTGCTAGGTTGCAAGATGCTCTGCTCACCCCAGCTGATTCACCTTCTCACTATATACATCTACAGATACGCATACACGCACCCACACACTCTCACTATATTCAATAAACGGTTAATTGTGTCATTCTCGAATCGTGTCTGCTCTTTGGGTCTGAAACCATGTCACCGGCGTCCTATGTCCCACCCTTCCTTAATTCTGACTGGCTGCTTAGAATGGTCTGACATTGACGAGCGTAGCTGTACAGTAGTCTGACAAATTGGACTTTTTTCAGCCCTGAGCACCGCAACAAAAAGCAGCCACTGCTCAAAGTGTTTCAGCGCTGAGGGTGCTCAGCTCTGTAAACACTGGACTACATAGGGAATGAATAGAAAATAGTCATCCACAGCAGGAAAAATGAGTTTGGTGGACACACCCCCTAATACTTTTTCTGCAGTGTTTGGCTTCCGGGTTGCCAAGGTGTGTGGCCCTAATGGCATGACCACAAACGTAACTGAGTAGACACGTCTTAAAAGGGCAGTACATGAAAAGTGCCGGATTAATATATAAAATAATATTCAAAAAACTCCTCCATCCACATCATGATCCGAATCACCATCAAAATCTAATCATCTGTTCCCCATGCCATGACACACCTTTCCTGAAAATTTCATCAAAATCCATTTATAGCTTTTTGAGTTATGTTGGTAAAAGACAAACCGACCAACCAACAAACAAACAGACAAACCAATGCTATCAAAAACATTACTGTCATAAACTCCCCGTGTGTTCTTCCATGGCGCACGGAGAAGGAGAAGGATGAAAGGATTTAAGCGCAGGGCTTCACCAAACACACATTTATTGACATAAACTGTTCACAGACAAAGAGGAACAAGTAAATTATAATACAATATGGATGCGCTCAGGAGAGCAGGGAAGACTACGGGAAGCTCAACTGACTCGGGGGGAACGCAAACTGGGCACAGCCTAAGCATAGCGGTTACGCTGCAAGAAGAAACACCACCTGAAGCGTAGCAGACTCACTGCAAGAGGAAATGCTTCAGGTAAAGCGTAGCAGCAACTGCACAGAGAAACGCAACAGTTTGCTCACAAGCAGGGGCAGTCCCAAAAAGTCCAGTTCTCTCAGCGAGCATAAACAATAGTCCTTCCTGACGTGACGATCACACCATGGAGAACGAGTGACTCGTACAATGACCCAGCGGTGTTTGTCTAGTGAATTGCTGCTTAAATCCAAACGCTGCTGGCCATACAAATTTGGAACACCTGGGCGAGGCGCAGAAAAGATAATTACCGGGGCTGGGACAGCTGGTGGAATTAAGGAGAGCGAGGGGGCGTGGTAGGACCGACAGACTGTCAGCAGCATGGGAAAAAGATCACAGAGGCTGACTAACAGCTGCCGGTCAGGCAGTGGCTAAGGTGATGGAATAAATACAGAAAAACACAAAATGCACATAAACAGTGAAGCCAAAACCCACAGAGAGACTGAGACTGAGCCGGGGAAGGCCAAGCCGGCTCAACTCGTGACAGGGCCCCCTTTAAGGGGTGGAATCCCAGACACCCCCGGTAACATCAACACCCCCCCCCCACACCCACACACACACACATAGTTGCAACAACAACACACCACACAAACCCGGGTGGGCGGTAGGGGGAACAGGAAGGAGGAAACACAATTCCCCGCCCAGGGCCCATGATTAACCTCACCAAGTCCACGTGCGTTGAGGCTCAGGAGGCCACCCAGAGTCCCAGGCCCAGCAGAAGGTCCAGTGGACCGAATCCGGCGGCCTGCCGGAAAACATGAGCCACCTGACCCAGGGAGTCCATTTTTCTGGCAGCCAGCCCGCGTTAATTAGCCACTAGGACTGAAGGGGTGAAGAAAGAGGCGGCCTGCCCACCGGAAGGCTCACTGGTGGATAACAGGACCGGAGAAAGGGGACCTCCACAGCGTAGGGCAGGGATAAGGGGACCATGGCGTCCTCAGGGTGGTCCGCAACTGCACCCGCGGTGGACCCAACAGGGCCGGCTCCGCTGCACCTGCAGTGGCCTCCAACTGGGCCGGCTCCGCTGCACCCACGATGGCCTCCGGCTGAGGCTCTGCAGCACCCACGGTGACCCCCATCAAGGGCCTCATTGCTCCCGAAGTGGCCTCCCCATCAAGGGAGGTGGTGCTCCTAATGCCACCTGGCGCTGGATCCCGATCCTCGGCAGCCTCCGGCAAAGTCAGCTGCTCTCCAGCGACCCTGGCAGGGGGCTCCAACCCCAGAGGAAGAGAAAAAGAGACCGGATCAGGGTTGCCGGCAGTGGAAGAGCCCGGTGAGGCAGCCCCGAGGGCTACTACGAGCTGCCCCGGGCCATCCTCGCCATGAGTCAGGCTGTGTGACATTGACAAATGAGGTACTGACATAATGGAGCACACTTGCCTGAACTCGGGCTCCACCGCCGTCCAGGACTCTGGCGATTTGGGGTGCATAGCCTTTATCATTGCACTCGGTGCTGTGCCCCCGTTGACCTCCTCTGGGGCCGCCAACATCCCGTCATCGTCAGTGGGAAACCCCGGTGATGGTAGCTCCTCTCCGGCAACCTTAGTGAGAGGCTCGACAGGCAAGGGAGAGAAGGAAAGGTTAGGGTCGCCGGCAGCGGCAGAACCCGGAGAGGGAAGCCCAGGTCGAGAGCCGCACCCGACTCTCCTCCCCAAGAGCCAGACAAGATTTCTCAATCACAGGCAATTGAACTGCAGGAGAGATTACTTGCCTGAGCTCGAGCTCTACCGCCGTCCAGGACTCCGACGCTGTCATCGGTGATGATCCGGATCTCGTCGGCCGGGGGTCTGGTCCAGGGGGTGACTTTGCTGCGGCGGTCCCCGCAAACAGGCATGATGGTGGTTGCAGTCCTGGTCCTTAGACGCTCCTCTTCAACCCGGCCATTGACTACGACAAGCAGATTAGCCCACTCCTCGTCTGAAGGTGAATCCGTGGGCTGAGCAGGCGTAGGAGGTGGAACCCTCACAGCCGGGGAAGTGCGTCCTAAGACCTCCCTCTCACAGCACTCCTTCTCGACCCAGCGGTTGACGAAGGCAAGCAGATTCGCCCACTCCTCGTCCGCCAGTGTGACTGTGGGGAAACGCCTCCATGCGGACTCCTGGGCAGGATCATCCAGGGCCTCGACCTCCTCCATCGTCAGGTGGGCCGGTTCTTGAACCGGTAGTCCTCCCGGCCTCCCCCTCGGGACACAGGCAAGATTCAGTGTTAATAAATGATTCAGAATGAAAAAATACTTGCCTGTCATCCCGGTTGATGACATCCGCAGCTGCAAAGGGCCGGAACTCGTCCCTCTCCGTGCCAGCGATGACTTGGATCCCTCTGAAGACTATTGGAGGAGCCGTCTCCCTGACGACGGAGGTAGGCATGGCCGAGGTGAATCCAGCAGACCTCTCGGCAGCTGAAATGATGATGGCCGCTGCTGAAGAGGGAGGCTTCTCCCGGCATTCCCTTGTGGGACGCGTCCTTTGCGTTCCCGGACAGACCGTGCTAGAGCAAGGGAAGGGTCAAGCAACGCGCCACGGAGGCTGCCAGTTTGTGGGAAAGCGGACCTCCATCTCGCAGGAAATGCCAGACCTGGGAAGGATCACTGGAGCTAGCAGACTGTGGACAGCAGGTTGGCGTACTGTGGGTAGCTCCATAACCCAGGAAGTGCCTCCAAAATCCCTACTGCTCCATCCAGATTTTCCAGCATCTCCTTCGGACCCCGGGCGGTGAGGGTGTCATTAACAAAGTCTTGAATGAACTCCGCAGCCCATTCCTCCTCTACCATGGGGAGCCCTGCTCCCGTTCCCTTCTTTCGGCGAGACTGGGGCATGGCAAACTCCAACACAGGTTTGTCCAGAACAGAAAAACAGTTTATAGTAACAAAGGAAAATGATGTGTGGGTGAACCCGCTAAATCCTTTTTTGGGGCTGGGTCATTCTGTCATAAACTCTCTGTGCGCTCTTCCATGGTGCACGGAGAAGAAGGATGAAAGGATTTAAGCGCAGGGTTTCACCAAACACACATTTATTGGCATAAACTGTTCACAGACAAAGAGGAATAAGTAAATTATAATACAATATGGATGCGCTCGGGAGAGCAGGGAAGACTACAGGAAGCTCAACTGACTCGGTGGGAACGCAAACTGGGCACAGCCTAAGCGTAGCGGTTACACTGCAAGAAGAAATGCCACCTGAAGCGTAGCAGACTCACTGCAAGAGGAAACGCTTCAAGTAAAGCGTAGCAGTGACCGCACTGAAAAACGCAACAGTTTGCTCACAAGCAGGAGCGGTCCCAAAAAGTCCAGTTCTCTCAGCAAGCATAAACAATAGTCCTTCCTGACGTGATGTCACACCATGGAGAACAAGAGTGACTCGTACAATGACCCGGCGGTGTTTGTCTAGTGAAGAGCTGCTTAAATCCAAATGCTGTTGGCCACACAAATTGAGAACACCTGGGCGAGGTGCAGAAAAGATCATTACCGGGGCTGGGACAGCTGGTGGAATTACGGAGAGCGAAGGGGCGTGGTAGGACCGACAGACTGTCAGCAGCTTGGGGAAAAAGATCACAGAGGCTGACTAACAGCTGCCAGTCATGCAGTGGCTAAGAAAAAACACAAAATGCACATAAACAGTGAAGCCAAAACCCACAGAGAGATCGAGACTGAGCCGGGGAAAGCCAAGCCGGCTCGGCTCGTGACAATTACTGTTATGTCGACAAACCTGGCAATGACCAACGGAGGAGAGAGCTGTGCTGGAACTGAATTTTATTACACAAAGTAATATTAATACAATGCACATGAACTGAGCACAAAGCCCCAATACAGTTACCGGTGGAGAGAGGCCTAAGATGGCCAGTTCTCCCCATTTATAGGCTTGCGTGATGATATCACCAGCCGGCTGCATCATCACGCCGCTACCTATTTTAAATCCCTTTATAACATTCACCCCCCCCACCCTTGGAAAAACACAGAACACTTTAATAAATTGCAACCCTCCCCAACCTGGCATAAACAGCAACAGTAATAACTAGGGTTAACGGGTGGACCGCCGCTTAACCCAACTTGGCTGAGTGGATTATTCTGCCACTCATCCTGGCAGCTGCGCTCCTAACTAATCGGTCCTTTTTTTCTGACAGTCTTCCATGGGGAAGGCAGTTCTGCTGGAGAGGCTTTGTAGTGGGCCCACAGTGGATGTGCCCCTGGAAGTGCTGGGTCCGCCGGACTGTGGTCACCCCTCTTCACACTGCAGTCTGGCTCCCAGGCCACCCAAGCTGTCTCCTGTGAAGCCTCGCCATCTGGAGCAGCCACTCGAACGCCCCAGAGATGATTCGTGTGCCACACCAAACCGTCCATCATCCTGAAGCTTGCCAGTCTTAGCTGCACTGCGATCCTCATGGGCGTCAGCGGTGCTGTAGGTTGTGATGTGGTCAGCTGCAGGCCTGGATGCTCGACTTCGCGGACTCAAACCGAGTCCATTGCCTTAAGAGGCATCTTGCTCAGTTGCACATGCTGTTGAGGTCACGGTGATGCCACATCCATGTCCGTCGCGGGGCATCCGTCAGGCTGTAATGGCTCCGCCGTTGCCATGCTGGTCAGGGACTCTTCACCCAGTGCTACAGTAGCAGTCCCTTGAGGCCAAAGCTGGTCGTGGGTCCTGAAGACGTCTGGCATCTCTCCTGTGTCACTTACAGTCACGGACTCTTCACCCGTTGGCTCAGCCGTGGCTCCTGTAGACTGATGAAGAGCAAGGATTCTAAAGCAGTCTGGTTCCTTTTCTCCTTTACCTGATGTACTGTATGTAGTCGTGTCGTGTCATCATCATCACCGATAACATCCGTACAGGGTCGCTGTGTTCCAGGAGTATCTGTGTGCATGGGTTCCCTCTCCTGCAACTCCCAGCGGCTCCGGCTGGCTCATGCTGGGTGAGGATCTGAGGCAAGTTCAGCTGCTGTCCCCCCTCCGGGCAGCGTTCCTCCTGCACACACGGGACGGTTGCTTCCTCGTTGGCATCATCCTGTTGAATCTCGTCCCACACAACGTCATCATCACCGGTGTGTATTGCATCCCAACCGTCGTAGTCAGTCAAGTCCGTCACAGATGGAGAAGCCCAGTCGGTAGAAAAGGTTGCATCCCAGTATGTTTTCACCATGCATAGCCACTTGAAACTCGAAATCATTAACCACTTTCAACACATAGCAGTCCGTTAGCATGATGGTCCCTACGTTGCTAACTCTGTGGCCACCATAACCATACAGCTTCGCTGGATTCTTTATAATTGGGTGGTTGGAGAAAAATTTCTTCACCGTGGCTCAATTTAACATTGACCTCACTGCAGCAGTGTCAAGCAGGAGTGGCACAGCAATGTCATGCAACTCTGCCATGCTGTATGTGTACGACATGTTCTCAGGGCTTACCGTGTGGATGGTCGTCATGGGTGGGTGGCTTTGCTTGGCTGGTGGGCTCCATGACGTCGGCGACCGGCAAACTTTGGCAAAGTGATTAAATTTTCTGCACTTCTTGCAACGCTGTCCTGTTGCTGAGCAAAAACGTGCTTTCTCATGGTGTGTCAGGGAGCCACAGTTACCACACACGGGGCCCCTCGAAGCGGTCGTCCGGTCCACAGCGTTCTTCTCAAACTCTTCTGCTGTGCCACCGTGTTGCTCCATGCCCACTGCGTAGAATAGCAGCATCTGTCCTGGCTGTCACTGCAGTTAGCGCACACCTAGCTTATCTGCTGACTCAAGCTGGAAGGCTAGCTCGATGGTGTTAGCTAGTATCATGTTGTTTGGAGCCGTTAGCATCTTCGCCCACAGCCGTGGGTTGTTTGTGTGCTCGGCCAATTGGTCCTGAACCATTTCGTCTTCTAAAAGCCAAAATCTGCACATGCTAGCCAGATGACGAAGGTCTGCAATGAATTGCTGGGTGAACTCACCAATTCCCTGTCGCCATTGGTGGAATCTTATGCACCGTACCAATACATTGTCCAGTGTTGCAAAGGAGCTAGCTAGCAGTTCCACAGCCTCATTGAACGAGTTTATTGATCCAAGCAAATGAAAAATGCACTGACCTTCAATGCACAGGTTGTGGACCAATAGAGCCCGCTTCCGTACCTTATCCAATTTGCCCAAATCCACTGCTGCTACATACGTCTTGAAAGCGTCGAGCCATCATGGCCAAGGAATGAACGGCTCACCAGGGTATTCCAAAAACGGTTTCAGTGGCCTCAGGCATGCCTCCATGGTTTAACTCTCATCACCAAATGTTATGTCCACAAACCTGGCAATGACCAGCGGAGGAGAGAGCTGTGCTGGAACTGAACTTTATTACACAAAGTAATATTAATACAATGCACATGAACTGAGCACAAAGCTCCAATACAGTTACTGGTGGAGAGAGGCCTAAGATGGTTGGTTCTCCCCACTTATAGGTTGGCGTGATGACATCACCAGCCAGCTGCGTCATCACGCCACTACCTGCTATAAATCCCTTTATAACAATTACCTCCATCCTCCTTTGGCGGAAGTAACAAAATAAGCCAATTACAGCTGAGTATGCGATTATGGGTGTTTTGTGTAGCCAATTAATTTCTGAACTTAACAATACCTGATAGGGTTGGGTTCATCACACACGCCCCAATAAAATCCATGTGTCTCCCATATATAATGCTCGGTTGCTTCCACAAAGCTGAGTCACTTCTACCAACCTTGTGTGTAATGTTTATACTTTACTTACTCTGTGTCAATACTGCTGACAGTATATCTGGATATGGGGCAGGATAGCCTTTAGTGTCACCTTTCATTAGAGCCCAAGATGACACTTCTATGTTGAAGCATTCAAAAGTCATAAACCTTTTTCCAAGGTAAATAAAAAAATGCCTGGTTGCCACCTGAGGAAAAAAAAAAAACTGATGTAATGTATTCATTTTTTTTGTGGTATTTGTCATGAACAGGGTTGACACATCAACCCCGTTGACACATCAACCCCGTTCTTTGATGTGTGGCTGTAGTTCCTGTTTGATTGGTAATTGTTCCCAGCTGGCAGGTTGTTGGAGCCTCTGAGCGGGGCTCCTTGCCAGTCTACAGCCATGCCTCTCCCTCTCCCGGCATCCACCTATTGCCTATTATTATTATTTATCCTCTTCTCTGTTTCCTACTCACTTGCACTCAGCCACGCACACACACACACACACACACATTCATCCTGACACACATACACACACTCTTACATGCACACACACATCTATTCATTCTCATTCATGCAGTAGCTGCTGCCACACCTGCATCCACTTGTCATTCATTGGTACTCAGGGTATTTATGGGTGACGGTGTGAGCATTCGGTGTGGTGGCGTTAGTTTTATCTTGATGTCCAGGCTCCTCAGTTGGTTTCTCCTTCCTTTGGACAGTGTAGATGTTGTTGTTTCCCGAGGTAGTTTGCTCCAACCCTGCATTTAAGTCTTCTCCTCATTATTAATTTCCCTTCCTGTCCGCTCCAGTCCCGTCTGGAGCGCGTAGGGCTTGCCTACTGAGTTGTAGCCGGTCATCTTCATTATTACTCATTTTGGACACTGTTCTGGGACTTTTGTATGTATGTCTTTCTGTTAATAAAACACGTTCACTTCACCAGCGATTAAGCTTAACTCTTTTCACATGTGTGCTGTGGCGCACGTACATGACAGTATTGTCAAAAATTTTGACCTGAGCTTGATAACACTGGGTTTTACATTTCTCTTGTGTTTTCCAGCCAATATCTCAAAGCTGTATGTTATTTTCAGACATCTATATCTAAAAAAAACCCGGTGAACTTTATTTTCTTCAAATTCAGTGTTTATACTATTGTTACTCAGTGGCAGACACACCTAGATTCTGTTTTGCCAAAAAATTTAGTGTTTTCTTTTGATTGAGACCAACCCCATGAATATACTGCAAAGGACTGAAGAACAGCTTTTGAGTTACTTTGGGTATGTTAGTTTTAGGCGTTTTTAGGGAAATTGGCTGGAATGTTAAGGGGTTTTAAAGTATTAAGGCATATATCTAATTGATTAACATCAGCATGCAAACTTCTTTTTGAAGTAGCCTGGCACTACATCATGTTTACATTCTGCTCAAATTGGTTTGATGTAGCCTAAATTGGGTGGGGCTTTACTGTTATCTTGACTGTAGTCATGTGCAGCTCTACATAAAAAAACCAATTAGATGAAATCTTGAACAGTTTAAAAGTCTTAACATCAACCAAAATGATTGACTTAACACAGAGTTGTTGTTTTTTTTTTTATCATCTTAAGGTGTTCGATTCAGTATAGTGGCCATAAAAGGCAAATTACAAAAATGCAATGACAAACTAGGGGGCACACAGAGAGGGTATACCTCCACTAAGGCTCCATCCCTCCCTCCCTTTGTTTGTCCGTAGTTTGCGAGATAGGGCCTTGGTGGAGGCAAACTCTAATGGGATCATCTGTAGCACAAGGACCTCCTCTGTGAACATTTCATCAAAATCTGTCCAGTAGTTTTTGTGTAAATCCTATTGGAGAGGTTTAAAAAAAGCAATGGCAAAAAAGAAAAGACAAGGGCAATAACAAACAAGAAAACACCACTGTAAAACAGGAAACATCATGGCAAAACAGATCACCCAGTACCTTAACTCAAACCAGTTGCTGATTGAATGAACACGCTGTCCTTCTTCTAAACAGGAAGTAAAGGCTGCTTGTGTCCATCCAGTTTGCAGTGATCCTTGTCAATAACCTTTTCCAGTTTGAGTTAACGTGTTTTCTCTTTTGCTTGTGTGCTTTGTTATTTGCCATTGTGGTTTGCCCTTCAAGGCCACCATAGTTGTGAGATGTTATTGCAGAAGGCAAATAAGAAGTTATGGTACAATCAGAGGTGGTGTTAACTGAAAATTGTCCTTCACTGACAGATTTTTTTCAGCAGTGACAGAAAAATCTGAAAGCTGTCTGTCATTTTGCCATTTGAGATCTAATTAAAATAAATTAAAATGATGGATAACAAATTCTGACAGAATTTTAACAACTTTGTCAAAATGACAGATAAAAAAAGTCTAGTGAATCCTGTGGTTACAATCAGCTTTCTATATAGTAGTAACACATCAGTGCTGCAACGTTCATGAACGATTCGTTCAAATGTATTAGTTTTTGTGGGTGAGCATACTGTACTGAATTACTTACCAGAACTGTATTGGAAGCCAGGGGTCACCTGCTGAATGACCTGCCTAGCCAGTGAACGAGCCTCGCCCACTCTGTTCAGCCAACTCTCAGTTCAGTGAGTGGTAGGCAGTTGAAGCTCCAGCACAGCACTGAGTAATTTGATGTATTATATTTCAAACTGATCTTTTTAGTGAACGAACTGGAAATTACGGTCCGTTTTAGTGAACTGTGGATCCCATCACTATAACACAGAAAGAGCTTGCACTGAACATTATGGTAAATTGGAATTTATTATTGATACATTTAGTTGGTCAGTTTATTTCATACCAAAAGCCAGTTTAGAAAGCTTGGGATCAGTCCGCCAAGGTCTCCGCCTTTGACCGCCACCTAATCCACATAGCACCGGACCCCCATGATCCCTCCTGCAGGTGGTGAGCCCACTGGAGGGCGGACCCATGTAACTCCTTTGGGCTGAGCCCGGCCGGGTCCCATGGGTGGAAACCCGGCCACCAGACACTAGCCTTTCAGCCCCTCCCCCAGGCCTGGCTCCAGGGTGGGGCCCCGGTAACCCCATACTGGGCGGGGTACACTGAATCCATCCATCCATCCATCCATCTTCTACCGCTTTTCCGGAGGTCCAGGTCACGGAGGCAGCAGTTCATGCAGAGAAGCCCAGATTTCCCTCTCCCCAGCCACCTGCTCCAGCTCTTCAGAGAGGATACCAAGGCGTTCCCAGACCAGCTGGGAGACACAGTCTCTCCACCGAGTGCTGGGTCTGCCCCGGGGTCTCCTCCCAGTGGGACGTGCCTGAAACACCTCAAGTGGGAGGCGTCCAGGAGGCATCCTAATCAGATGCCCATACCACCTCAACTGACTCCTCTCAATGTGGAGGAGCAGCGGTTCTACTCTGAGCCTCTCGCAGATGACTGAGTTCCTCACCCTATCTCTGAGGGTGAGTCCAGCAATCCTAAGGAGAAAGCTCATTTCAGCCGCTTGTATCCGCAATCTTGCTCTTTCGGTCATTACCCAAAGCTCGTGACCATAGGTGAGAGTAGGAACGTAGATTGACTGGTAAATCGACAGCTTTGCCTTAGAACTAAGCTCCCTCTTCACCACAACAGACCGGTACAACGTCCGCATCACTGCAGATGCTGCTTCAATCCGTCTGTCAATCTCTCGCTCCATTTTCCCCTCACTCGTGAACAAGACCCCAAAATACTTAAACTCCTCCCACTTGAGGTGTTTCAGACACTCTGCTTGAACTGCTGCCTCCGCGACCCGGACCTCCAGAAAAGCGGTAGAAGACGGATGGATGGATGGATGGAGTTTATTTCATGCTTCCATCCCTCTTCTACCGCTTTCCTGTGGTCTGGGTCGCAGAGCCAGCAGTCCAAGTAGAGAAGCCCAGACTTCTCTCTTCCCAGCCACCTCCTCTAGCTCTTCAGGGAGGATACTGGGGCATTCCCAGGCCATCTGGGAGATATATAGTCTCTCCAGCGTGTCCTGGGTCTGCCCTGGGCCTCCTCCCAGTGGGATGTGCCTAAAACACCTCAAGTGGGAAGCATCCAGGAGGCATCCTGAGCAGTTGACCAAAGCGCCTCACCGGGAGTTGAGGTTATTTCATGTTTAAAGAGATTTTTAAAACAAAATATGAATATTGAGTGACAGTAAAATATATTGATTGCAGTGTTATACATTTTAAAATCTCTAATTCTGCTAAAATTAGTCACAGTATTGCACGGTGGAGCAGTGGTTAGCACTGTGGCAGCATAGTTTTACCCTCGGCCGGGGGATCGCGGGGACCGTGAGATTGTGGGTTCGATCCCTGCCCCTGGCCAACAGTGATCTGTGTGGAGTTTACATGTTCTCCCCGTGTTTGCGTGGGTTTACTCTAGGATTTCTCCAGTTTCCTCCCACATGCCAAAAACATGCAGGCTAAGGAGTTAAGGGGCGCTTGCGCACGCAGCGACCGGCAGCTGGTGGTTTGTCACCAGACTGCAAAACAAATCTACCTACGGGTACAAAATAAGTAATAAAAAAAAAAAAAGTATTAACTAGAAAAGCACTCAGAGAGTGTATACCTCCACCAAGTCACCTTCTGTCCCTCACGGATCACCTCCAAAATCTAATGGATTCATCCTTGGCCCAAGGGCTACCTCTGGTGAAAATTTCATCAAAATCAAACAGACAAACCACCCTGATCATATTGCCGCTTTGGCGAAGGTAATGACGCTGTACACAGTGATTTACGCCAGTGTTATTACATCACAGAAACAACAGCAGCTAAATTTAACTTAATTGATTGGGTTGGTTCAGTCTATAACTATGATGCAGTAATTACAGAAGGATAATCAGTCACTTGATGAGTTTGTAAAATGGACGTAAAAGTACAAGCCCCAGATAGATAATTATGAAAGGGGCAAGGACTAAAGCAGTGCACATCCACGTCAAACTCGCAGCAGCCTCTATACTGTCGTTTTGACAATTAAAACAAGGATGCTAGTATTAGCCTTTATTATTTACCTAACGCTGAGTTAAAATATAAAATATATAACCACAATATTCAGCATAATTGGCCAGTTCCTCCAAGAGGATAGTTTTGGGGGGTTTTTTATCTTTTGCAACATGCAAGCTGTAGAAAGTAGAAACCACACTGAAATAAATTTCTGTTTCATTCCTTATTTTGTTTGCTAGACTATGGATTTTATCTAAATTAATACTTTTTTTCTCAACAATATTTAATATAACACAAATCAAAGTTCAAAACAATATCATAGAATTGCTTATGTATGAGCCACACTGTGGGACAAAAATATATAAACATTGACAGGCCACAAATTTTAGGTGTTTTTTTACACCGTGCTATGGCAGTAGGGTTTGTTCTGTGAGCTCAGACTCTCAGCGTTTTGTCTCTGTTTGCACCACCCAGATATCAAAAGCGCCCAGTTATATTGTGCCCGGTAAAGCAAAACCCAGGATGCACCTCTGCTTCTTCACCCAACCCAGTGAAACTAATGTGTGTGGATGACATTCCGCTGTGTCACACACACGCACACGCACACACACTTATGGGTGGAGTTTCCTCCGGGTTTAAAAATGGGGAGGAACAGGCCCCGGTCGTCTTTACGCACGCGGGGCTCACCGAGAGCGCAACAGCGGTGTGTTCAAAAGAATATTTTCCTGCTTCTGACTGCATCTGTCTGAAGGAGAAACATCTGGTCCTCTGTTGGTTTTGATGATGCCTGATCTCAGGGGCTGCTGGGTAAGTCTTAAGTTAAAGGATTTTGTTTTATTACTCACATTATTTTACAGGTGTAAAGTGAAAAATAATTCAAGTCCAGTAAATTTACTAGTTTCTCCATTTAAACACAGATATTAGAAAATAAGACAAAGATAGAAAGCTTTCTACGAAGGGATGGCGTTACGTGATTTATGTATTATTTAATTAATTGTAAGATGCAGTATCTATAACTATGGATTGTGTAACAGGAGTCTGTTGCTTGTCAAATTAGCCTTTTTTTCCCCAAAAAATTTCAGTATAAATAATGAATCAATAAAAAGTAGAGACTCGAAAATATGTAGCCTTTTGCCGTTATGAATCACAGCCAGATTGTTTTGTACATTTTCAATGAATACTGTGGATCCCCTGTATACAGATATATAAATATGAAATATAGATATTAATTCATATACCAGTGATATGAATAACGTACATCACAGGGCCAATCAGGACTTCATTGTATAACTGATGAAATCGACAGATAAACAGTATGAAGCATGCATGGTTATTGTTGGGTTTCGTTGTGGCTCAGTAAAAACACAAGTAATTCATTGTCTGGAGTTTGATCATTGACCCACTGTTACGTCATCAAAGGACTCTTGTAACCCACCCAATACTTTATTGACACTTATAAAATAGATAAATAATTATCAGAAACGTTGAAATAAGTGAACATTTCGGACACACCTGAATCACTGTAATCTGAAAACAGTACTGTATCTCCTTACATTTTAAGTCTGATCACTGCTTCATCTGAGCTGCTGTTTTCAGATGAATGGCTGTTATTATTCCAAACTAAATCTAATTATTTTAGTGCACTGGTAAAGAAAAATATACAGGGGACAAATCTGATAACTTACATCACAGTCTAAGATGGAATCAATTCACAAATTCTGGATCACAACAAACCACTGTTTTCAATTTTAAGGACAGTCATGAATGGATCATCCAGCAACATTAAGACAAGGGTTGTTTCCTCTGATATGATGCAACTTTAGATATTTTATGACTGATTTTTCATTCTACTCTGGAATAATTGATGTTTTTTGTAGAGGATGTTTAATAAGAACGATGCAAAAAATGTACTCTGGGTTTTTATCTATAATTTTTGGTTTTAAAATCCCACTTGGGAGGCTCACCTTTGTCTTGAAGTTTTTCATCAGAACAGCATTAGTCAGGAATGTGTTGGTGAGCTCAGCAGTTTCGGCTCCAGGAGCCTGTTCTACAGCTCTCTGTTGTGGGTGAACTGGTCCATCAGGTGTATGTTTCTGCTGGGATACTAAGCTGTAAAGTTTGGAACAGGTGTGGGAAGTGAATGAGTGGATACCTCAGCATTCCAAAGTTACTATGCTAGTTGCATTTATACTATATTTCATTCCAGAACATTATTCTTTCTTTAGTTATCGCAGAGATTCATTCATTCATTCATTCATCTTCTTAACCACTTAATTTTTGGGGGGTCACAGGGTGGCTGGAGCCTATCCCAGCATCAGCAGGCGAGAGGAGGGGTACACCCTGGACAGATCATCAGTCTATCACAAAACCAACACAGACTGATAGACAATCATTTACTCTCACATTCATACCTAAGGACAATCTATCCCCAGTTGATGTCAGCTAACCTAACATGCATGTCTTTGGACTGTGGGAGGAAACCGGAGTACCTGGTGAAAACCCATGCAGACATGGGGAGAACATGCAAATTTCACATAGAAAGGTTGACTATGGCCAGTTCTTGGGTTCTTGCTGTGAGGTGACAGTGCTAACCACTGTACTGCCGAGCTGCCCTATCTCAAAGATCCAAACTGTAAATGTCACATAAGCAGATTAACTTTAAAAAAAAATACCACTTTTCAGGTCGCGGGGGGGCTGGAGCCTATCCCAGCATCTTTGGGCGAGAGGCAGGGTACACCCTGGACAGATCACCAGTCCATCACAGGAGCAACACAGAGAGACAGACAACCATTCACTCTCACAGTCATACCTAAGGACGATTTAGAATCCCCAGTTTGATGCCAATTAACCTAACTTGCATGTTTTTGGCATGTGGGAGGAAACCGGAGAAATCCCAGAGTAAACCCGTGCAGACACGGGGAGAACATGCAAACTCCCACACAGATCGCTTGGTCGGGGGCTGGGATCAAACCCAGGATCCCCTGTACAAGGGTGAGTTGCTGTGCTGCCGCAGTGCTAACCACTCCGCCACCCTGCTGCCCGTAGTCAATGATTAAGCAGTTTTTTTTCTGACATTTACCCTCTAATCTCTTACAACAAAACATAATGGGAACCACATAGAATCACATGAGGTTAAACTGAAACATTCTTGAATATGCAGTTTAAAGTAGAGCTATGAATAAATAGATGTTTCAATGTGAAACAAAAAATAAAATCAAACTAATCATGAAATGAAAATAAAATTAAATACAATTAATTTAAAAGATTGCAGTTGAATAATTATGAAACCACAGTCACACCAATAATTTCTAATTTCCCACACCAGAAGAGATTCAAGACCCACTTATAGAGCACAGCATCTACACATCTAACCAATTAGGACCTAATGATGTAAAAGTACAATATGTCGGAGCTTTGTTGTTGTTTGCTTCCTTCCTTATAAACCCTAATAAAAGCCACATTGAAGTACAAATATCTAAGGTTCTCTTTGATACTCTGGAAAACCTTTTGGCAGTAAGAGAACTGCAGCCCATTCTAGAATGCTCTCAAACTGTGAAATCCAGTAATAAATCAACAACACTAATTTTCTCCCTTCTATGTATCTGCAGATTCTCACCAAAAACAAGACTAGATGATACATCAGACAGAAAGTGGACATTGTTCTGGTTTCATGTTAGTGCCACCCAGGAGCACGGGACCCTCCATGAGAAGCCCAAATGCCAGCTGACGTCTGACCCCAGCACTGCTCACCATGGCCTTCCATCAGCATGGACACTCTAATTTCCCATCTAGGGTAAACGGGGCCGCCAGGCAAACCTCCAGGCCAGGTGTGAGTATCAGATGAAATCTCCTTATACCTTCATGTCTGTAGAAGATCCTCACAATTTTCACAAGTCCTGGAATGCAGTGTTGTGCCGGAGTTTTGAAGAATTGTAAAGTTAAAGATGTATTGATTGTATAGAGCCATAATCATGATTACCAATAAAAGGAACAAATTAGGCCAATTACTCACAAATTTGTGAGTTAATCATCATATACAAAATATGATTTTTTAAAAACCCAACAGAGAATAATTACCTAAAACTAAATAAATACTCGGTTATGTTAAGATGGAATAAGTATCAGGCAATAGCAATAATTCAAATAAGTTGTTTAATACAACAATAGCAAAACTGAGAGTACAGCTTTTAACAATAACTGCATCAACAAAGGTGCTTAGCTTAAGGCTTCAAAATGAGACATTGTAAACCAGTGGGTGACATTACAATAATTAAGTCATTTTTACCTCCGCCAAGGAGGTAATGTTTTTACCGGGGTTTGTCTGTTTGTTTGTCTGTCTGTTACCAACATAACTCAAAAAGTTATGAACGGATTTGGACAAAATTTTCAGGAAAGGTGTGTAATGGCACGGGGAACAGGTGATTAGATTTTCGTGATGATCTGAGAGTGCATACCTCCACCAAGGGCTTTGTTTGTATTTGTGCAGCAGGATTACACAAAAACTACTACATGGATTTGGATGAAATTTTCACCAGAGGTGGTTTTTGGCCTAGAGAGGAACCCATTACATTTTGGTGATGATCTGGGAATGCATACCTCAGCCAAGGCTCTTCTCACAGTGTGTCAGCCACAATACTCCAAAACTAATGGACAGACTTTGATGCAATTTTCACCACAAGTGGCTCTAGGCCTACACACAAATCCATTACATCTTGGAGGTCATCCATGAGAGACTGAAGGAGCCTTGGCGGAGGTATGCGCTCTCTGAGTGCTTTTCTAGTTTAAATATACATTCTGAGGTTGTCAATGAACCACAAAGCTTATTTATGGAAGACGTTGGGGTATATGGATGCATCCACAAATATTGGTCCATACTGTAATACTTGAGGGTACTGGCGTCTTTCCAGTTGCATATTTGTTTGCTTGTAATATTTTCTTAATCCCAGAGGGAAAGTCAAGGGTGTCCGTGGTGCAGTGTCGATCCCTTTACCAATCACATGTATGGCCACTTCAGAGTTCAGTAACTTTCTCAAGTAAATGAGACCAAGCAATTACATAAATTATATGGTTGGGTTTTTTTTTTTAATTTAACCTTTTTTTATACAGGGAAGGTCCATTGAGAGGCAGTCTGTCTTTTTCAAGGACATACTGTTCACACTTACATGGATACACATTCACACCTGGAAGCTGCCCAGTACAACCACAGACCAACCTGTGGCCACTGAGCAGCTCCACTGGAACAGCTGGGATTCAGGGTCTTGCTCAAGGGCACCACATTAGGGTTAAGAAGGGTGGGGCAAACACTGCTATGCTCTCTGTCCCACCCAGATCTGATCCTGCTGGTCCAGGGATTGACCTGGCAACCCTCTAATCATCACTCCACATCCCTAACCATTAGGCCACCACTGCCCCCATATTAATAGAGGCAGTGTAGCTAGATCGGATAGATTGTGGACTTCTCCTATACCACATCAGGTGTTTTCCAGTTAGACTGCTGTGAAGCTTTCAATTGACTCTTTGGTTTTATTAAGGGACATTAAATCATATCATAGGGTGATGCATTTTTTTAGCGCTTAAAAAATAGCAGTGTTTTGTCTCTTTAAACACAGTAACACACAGAGCATATCAGATGAACAGATGACTGTTCAAATTGTACTGACTGAGGCATCTGAGCTGTGTTTACACAATGCAGCCGGTCACCACAGGAGCTGGGGTAATTACACCTGCTCAACATCCCCATGCTTTAGGGATGACACTCGTTATCAACACACAATGCGGTCCAACCAGTCAGTCTGCAGTTTTGTAGCTCCTGAGCTTCCTCAGCACAATAGACATCATTCAGTGAAGCTGAAACCAGCAGATCTGTGTTTATCCCAAACTGGTTTCAGTTGGGTGTTGCTTCAGGTGTTTTTATGCGTTTTCACATGTAAAGCAAAACAACATTCTCAGGGTCAACCATGTGAACCATGGGCTGAAGGTCATCACCTTGAAATAGCTCAAATAAGCAGGTGGTTGTCTGGTGGCTGGGTAATTGTAGCAAAGTTGCTCCAGCAAACACTCTGTTGTCTACTTAAATATTGTATCATGCTCAGAAGGAGAGCTATTCAAGTCTGACTGTGTCACTGTAAAGAAATACCAGGTGATCATTTTCAAAGATCCAAGATTCAAAGATTTTTATTGTCAATACTCTATATGTACAGGACATACAGGAGAATCAAAATGCCATTTCTCTCTGTCTTGGTAATAAGACATAATATAATAATAAAAACAACAACAATCCTATGTACAATAATAGTACCAGTAGTGAAATTTCAATGTGGTAGAGGAGGTGCATAGTGACAGTCTGGAATGTACATGGGCAGTAGTGCAATATCAAACAGCAGCAGATGTGACAGTATTGCAAATGGTTGTAGTAAAATGCAAAAACGTACAGCAGCAGATATAGTACTGTTGGTGTACTGAGGCTTTCTGTGCAAACAGCTGAGGTAGAATTTTTGTGTAAATCAGTATGTTACAGTCCAGGGGCAGGGGGCAGGAGGGGGAGGAAGTAGACAGAGTTCAGAGTCCTGACAGCCTGGTGAAGAAAGCTGTTTAGCAGTCTTGTGGAGCAGGCCTGGAGGCTCCGGTACATTCTCCCTGAGGGCAGGAGGCTGAAGAGGGAGTGGGAGGGGTGGGAGGTGTCACCTGCGATGCCGATAGCTCTGCGGGTGAGGCAGGTGTGGTAGATGTCCATGAGGGAGGGTAGAGGGGAACCGATGATCTTGCTGGCTGTGTTCACTATGCTTTGTAGAGTCTTTCGGCAGGAGACAGTGCAGCCTCCGTACCATGCAGTGATGCAGCCAGTGAGGATACTGTTAATGGTGCCCCGGTAGAATGAGTACATGATGGGAGGTGGGACTCATGCTCTCCTCAGTTTGCGGAGGAAATAGAAGTGAATTTGAGCCTTCTTGGCCATTGATGTGGTGTTGGACCAGAAGAGGTCCTCAGATATGTGCATTCCCAGGAACTTAGTGCTGCTCACCCTCTTCACAGCTGTTCCATCAATGATCAGAGGGGGATGCTGTGAGTGTCCTCTCCTGAAGTCGACTACAATCTCTTTGGTTTTTCACGCGTTCAGGAAGAGATTACTTTCTTTATACCACTGGACCAGTTGGCTCACCTCATTTCTGTAGTTGGCCTCTTCATTGTTGGTGATGAGGCCCACCACCGTGGTGTCGTTTGTAACCTTGATGATGTGGCTGGTGCTGTAGGTTGGTACACAGTCATGGGTCAGCAGGGTGAAGAGCAGCGGACTGAGCACTCACCCTTGTGGGGTCCCTGTGCTCAGTGTGGGGCCCCTGTGCTCAGCGTGATGGTCTTGGAGGTGTTACTGCTAACCTGCATGTTCTGTGGCCTCCCTGTAAGAAAATCCAGCACTCAGTTGCAGAGAGAGGTTTTGAGTCCCATGTGTTTGAGTTTTTGTATTAGGTGCTGGGGGTGATTGTATTTAATGCTGAACTGAAATCCAAGAACAGCATTAGCACATGAGGAGTTCTTTGAGTCCATGTGGGTGAGGGCTGGATGGAGAGCAGCACAGATGGCATCATTCTATGAATCTGTTTGACCTGTATGCAAACTGAAATGGGTCATGGGAGGGAGGGAGGATGGACTTGACATTCTGCATGACCAGCCACTCAAAGCACTTCATTATGATGAAAGTCAGTGCAAGCTGGATGGGACGGGCTTCTTCCAGACTGGTATTGTGTTAGCAGCTTTGAAACACGTGAGAACAATAGCTTGACTCAGGGAGATGTTAAAGATGTCGGCAAGGACATTCTGAAGCTCCTCCGCACAGTCCTTCAGAACACGACCTGGTATATTGTCTGGTCCAGCTGCCTTACGTGGGTTGATCCTGGAAAGGGTCCTTTTCTTGCTGGCTGGAGCCAGACTTACAGCCTGCTCATCTGGGGGAGGAGTGGTCTTCTGTGTCGATGTGCTGTTTTGTGTTTCAAAGCAGCCAAAGAAGTCATTTAGGCTGTGCAGCAATGTGATGTCACTCACGCAGGTCTGAGGTGGAGGTTTGTCGTTGGTGAGGGTCTATATGCTATGCATCTCTGGTATTGCTGAACTGTCTGGATATTTTCTTGCTATACTGTCATTTTGTTTCTCTGATACTATGGGATAGGTTGGCCCTAGCTGTTAGTCCTGCAGTGTCACCAGCCCTAAAGGCTGCATCCCGAGGCCTCTGGAGCCTGTGAACCTCTCCTGTCATCCATAGCTTCTGGTTAGCACGGACAGTGGCGATTTTGCAGTGAGTGACATCATCAATGCATTTAGCTGTGTATGCTATAACAGCCTCAGTGTACTCCTCTATGTTTATGTATTCATTGTAAGTGGCTGCATGTTTGAAAATGTCCCAGTCTATATTGCTGAAGCAGACTTTCAGAGCATAGGAGGCCCCCTCTGGCCACACACACCTGCTTTTGTGTTGGTCTGATGGCTTTCACTCTGGGTCTGTATGCAAGCCTTAGCAACATGATGATGTGATCAGAGAGATCAAGTTGGGGGAGGGGGAGGCCTTGTATGCTCTATTGCAAGTTGTGTACACCAAGCCCAGCAAGTTGTCTTCTTTTGTTGGAAAGTCCACATGTCGATGTAGTTTTGGCGATGAAGCCTTTAAATCTGTGTGGTTGAAATCTCCTGCTGTGATGAGGAATCTGTCTTGGTGCACTGTCTGTATCTCGCTGATGGGCTGCACGGTGGCTCAGTGGTTAGCACTGCGGCAGCACAGTTTACCCTCGGCCGGGGGATCGCGGGGATCATGAGATCGTGGGTTCAATCCCTGCCCCCGGCCAACAGAGAACAAAACTGTGTGGAGTTTGCATGTTCTCCCCGTGTTTGCGTGGGTTTACTCCGGGATTTCTCCGGTTTCCTCCCACATGCCAAAAACATGCAGGTCAGGGAGTTAAGGGGCGCTTGCGCACGCAGCGACCGGCAGCTGGTGGCTTGTCACCGGACTGCAGAACAAATCTACCTACGGGTACAAAATAAGTCCAAAAAAAAAAAAAAAAATGGCCTGGTAAATAGTGTTCACTTACACTACCGTTCAAAAGTTTGGGGTCACCCAGACAATTATTTTGTGTTTTCCATGAAAAGTCACACTTATTTACCACCATGAGCTATAAAATGAATAGAAAATATAGTCAAGACATTGACAAGGTTAGAAATAATTATTTGTATTTGAAATAATAATTTTTTCCAGATACTCAACCTGTTCAAAGGAAGGTCAGTTTTATAGCTTCTCTAACCAGCTAAACTGTTTTCAGCTGTGCTAACATGATTGCACAAGGGTTTTCTAATCATCCATTAGCCTTCTGACGCAATGAGCAAACACATTGTACCATTAGAACACTGGAGTGATAGTTGCTGGAAATGGGCCTCTATACACCTATGTAGATATTGCACCAAAAACCAGACATTTGCTGCTAGAATAGTCATTGACCACATTAGCAATGTATATTAGATATTAGAGTGTATTTCTGATTAGTTTAAAGTTATCTTCATTGAAAAAAACAGTGCTTTTCTTTCAAAAGTAAGGAAATTTCTAAGTGACCCCAAACTTTTGAACGGTAGTGTATATAGCGCTTTTTCTCATTTCTAGATGACCAAAGTGCTTTACAGATCCTGCTATCCACCCATTCACACACACATTCACACGCTGATGACGGTAGAGCTGCCATGTACAGGCACTGGCCTGACCGACCGGGAGCAACTGAGGGTTCAGTTTCTTGCTCAAGGACACTTCAACATGCAGACTGCAGACAGAGCAGGAATCGAACCCCTGACCCTCCGATCAGTAGTTGGCCACACTACACCTGCGCCACAGCCGCCCCCAATGGTAGAGTTCATTGAGTGCCTCGTTCCTATTGCTGGTGTTAGTAGTGGGAGGGATGTAACCAGCAAGGAGCAGAATCGATGTAAATTCCCTCGGTACATAGAAGGGTCGGAACTTGATGATAATAAACTACTCCAACAGAGAACAGTGTTTGTGCACGACAGTTACGTCCCGGCACCAAGCTTCGCTGATGTAAACACACACTCCCCCGCCGCGAGTCTTACCTCCTTCCGTAAAGACTCAGTTGGCTTGGTAGTATGTTAGCCCTGCTAGCTGGATAACAGAATCTGGGATATTGTCATTTAGCCACAATTCCGTAAAGATGAAAACACAGCAGTTCCTCGCTTCACGATGCGCAGATCTCAGAAGCTGTATGTGGTCTATTTTGTTGTCAAGTGAGTGTACATTGGCCAGGATGAGGGATGGTATCACAGGTCTGTGCAGGCTAGTGGCTAACCTAGCCCAGATGCCTCCATGCTTGTCCCACTTCCGCTTTCTCTAACACCACTTTCGGCGCCTCCTGTCAGGATGAGATACAGTAGGCAGGTCCAGCGATGTGGAAGTCTGGTGGAGAAGTCCCAGGCCTCCAAGTTCCTCTGTTACTTTCTGGTCCAAGACATGATGTTTAGTCTTATTTCTTATTTCTTGGAAATAACAACAACTGTAACTTGTGACTGACATCGTCAGTGAACTATGTGCAACCATACGTAGACATAAAGCACACAAACATACACTTAATCATACTTTAGCAGACACTAAACAGGGAAAGCGAGCGGCCGCTGCGTCTGTCCGCACTGCCATTGGAACAATTTTGGTGTTCATTTCAGTTTTCGACGATATTACTATTAATTAAAGATGGCTGACTTCTGTTCAATCTAGGATTTATGTTGTATTGAAAGCCTTTTTTAAAGATTAAAGTTTTTTACTTTTCAAGAGAAATCATAATCGAAAGAAAACAAAATAAGAAAATCATCACTTGCCATCCCTTTCACCAGTCATTGCTTATAGACCTTGTGTATTTCCTTACCCATGCACATGCTACCTAAACACATACAGTGGATACAAACAATCTACACACCCCTGTTCAAATGCCAGGATTTTGTGATGTAAAAAAAATGAGACCAAGATAAATCATTTCAAAACTTTTTCCACCATTAATGTGACCTATAACCTGTACAACCCAATTGAAAAACAAACTGAAATCTTTTAAGGGGAAAAATAAAAAACTTATAATAACCTGGTTTCATAAACATGCACACCTTTAAACTAATACTTTGTTGCAGCACCTTTGGCTTTTATTACAGCTCTCAGTCTTTTTGGGTAGGAGTCTATCAGTATGGCACATCTTGATGTGGCAATATATGCCCACTCTTCTTTGCAGAAATGCTCCAAATTTGTCAGATTGCAAGAGCATCTCCTGTGTATAGCCTTCTTCAGATCACCCCACATATGTTCGATTGGATTCAGGTCTGGACTCTGGCTGACCCCTTCCAAAACCTTAATCTTCTTCTGGTGAAGCCATTCTTTTGTTGATTTGGATGTGTGCCTTAGGTCATTGTCATGTTGAAAGATGAAGTTCCTCTTTATCTTCAGCTTTCTAGCAGAAGCCTGAAGGTTTTGTGCCAACACTGACTGGTATTTGGAACGGTTCATAATTCCCTCCACCTGGACTAAGGCCCCAGTTCCAGCTGAAGAAAAACTTCTTCAAAGCATGATGCTGCCACCACCATGCTTCACTGTAGGTATGGTGTTCTTCGGTGATGAGTGGTGTATTTGCGGCAAATATACCTTTTGGAATTATGGCCAAAAAATTCAACCTTGGTTTCATTGGACCATAACACATTTTCCTACATGCATTTGGGAGATTTCAAATGTGTCTTTGCAAAATGTAGCCGGGCTCTGATGTTTTTCTTTGTAAGATAAAGCTTCCGTCTTGCCACCGTACCCCATGGCTCAGACATATGAAGAAGATGATAGATTGTTGTCACATGTACTAAACAGCCAGTACTTGCCAGAAATTCCTCCAGCTCCTTCAATGTTGCTGTTGGCTTCTTGGCAGTCTCCCTGACAAGTTTTCTTCTCATTTTTTCATCAATTTTGGAGGGACATCCAGTTCTTGGTAATGTCACTGTTGTGCCATATTTTCTCCACTTGATGATAACTGTCTTCACTGTGTTCCATGGTAGATTTAATGCCTTGGAAATTCTTTTGTACCCTTCTCCTGACTGATACCTTTGAACAATGAGATCTCTCTGTTGCTTTGAAAGCTCTCTGTGGGTCATGGCTTGTGCTGTAAAATGTGACTACAAAAATGTCAGGAAAAGTCTACTAGAAAAACAGAACTTTAATTGGGATTAATCAGAGGCACTTTATATGGTGGCAAGCGTGTGCTGACTCCCATTTAACATGAGTTTGAATGTGATTGGCTAATTCTGAACACAGCCACATCCCCAGTTATAACAGGGTGTGCATATTTATGCAACCACGTTATTACCTCTGCCAAGGGAGGAGGTAATGTTTTTAGTGCCATTGGTTGGTTTGTTTGACTTTGAGCAACATTACTCAAAAAGTTATGAATGGATTTTGATGAAATTTTCAGGAAAGGTGTGTAATGGCATGGGGAACGGATGATTAGAATTTTGGTGATGATCTGAGAGTGCATACCTCCACCAAGGGCTTTTTTTTTTTGTATTTGTGCAGCAGGATTACACAAAAACTACTAGATGGATTTGGATGAAATTTTCACCAGAGGTAGTTCTCTGGCTGCAGAGGAAGCCAGTACAATTTGGTGATGATCCAAGAATGCATACCTCCACCAAGGCTCTTAACTTCTTGCAGAGTTTTAGCAGCAATACTCCAAAAGTACTGGATGGATTTGGATGAAATTTTCACCAAAGGTGATTCTTGGGCTACAGACAAACCCATTATATTTTGGTGATGATCTAAGAATGCATACCTCAGCCAAGGCTGTTATCTTCTCACAGTGTGTTAGCAACAATACTCCAAAACTAATGGAGAGACTTTGATGCAATTTTCACCAGAAGTGGCTCTAGGCTTACACACAAACCCATTACATTTTGGAAGTGATCCATGAAGGACGGAAGGAGCCTTGGTGGAGGTATGCACTCTCTGAGTGCTTTTCTATTTGTAAGTTTTTTGTTTTTTTTTTTCATTTTTCCCCTGAAAACAGTTCAGTTTGTTTTTCAATTGGGCTGTACAGGTTATAGGTCACATTAATGGTGGTAAACGCTTTGAAATGATTTATCTTGGTCTCATTTTTTACATCACAAAAGCCTGCATTTGAACAGAGGTGTGTAGACTTTTTATATCCACTGTACTTACCTGAGTCAGGTTACCATTGGTTCACACTGTGGACGCATTGCTAGGACCACGGAGCAGATCATTTAGCACAAGAATAGCAGGTATAACCCAGAGAGACTGAACCTTGGCATAGCCTGAGGCAGCTTGGTGGCACAGTGGTTAGCACTGTGGCAGCACAGTAAGACAGTTGTGGTTTCGATCCCACCCCCGACCATCAGTGACCCCTCTGTGTGGAGTTTGCATGCTCTCCCTGTGTCTGTGTGGGTTTACTCCGGGTACTCTGGTTTCCCCCCAAAGGCCAAAAACATGCAGGTTAGATTAATTGGAGATTCTAAAGTGGCTCAAGGTGTGAATGGTGAAGGGATTGGCGCTGCACCGTGGCTGCCTCATCCATCCACGTGGATGCCCTGAATTTCCCTCTAGGATTAATAAAGTATACAAAAAAAAAAACCACTCTGTGGGAGTAACTACAGAAAAACAGTAATTTTGACAAGTTGTGAATGTTTGAAATGTCTCCCTATAGTGTGGGTTTATTGTGATATTTACTTTTTTTTGGACCCATCACTTCAAAAATGAAATCACTTTAACGCTAGGGCAAGCTCCAGCTATGTTAAAATCTTTATGTAAATTCAAATTTTTGAGTTTCTTGCAGACATTCAAATAAAAACAAGTTAAACTGAAACAAGAACTTTACTCCTTGGTGGTGGAGGTAATCTCTCCCAACAAATCTTGAGTAACTGTGAGATCTTTAAGAGATATGGCTGCAGCTTTTTATCAAATGTTTGTTACTTTGAGTAGTATTTGTGTGTCATCTGGTTCTGTTATATAAAGGCAGACATCTCTGCAGGGTGAATCCCCCCAAACTGGGCAATTCACATAAAAAAGTTCAAGGTAAAAAGCAGTATAGGCATGTATAAAAACACACATTTTATTTTCAGCTGCCCCCGTAAAGCTGTAAAATTACTAGACTAGTATTTATGAACTAATGTGTTTTTGAGCTGAATAGTAAGAAGTCAGCATTCAGAGCCTTTACCTATAGGCTTTCAGGTTTGAGATGGATGAAAAGATTGGTGTGTTTATGTAATAAATATGAAGATACAAATCAGAGTTGGTTTTAGCCTGGTCTCCATACTGAAAACAGCAAAACTAACTCATCCAGAATAATTTAACAGAAATATTTCAGAAAATGACCTAATTTACTTTGACTATTTGATTAGTTTCTCGCAGTTAGAAGGTGTGGTTTCTTAATTGTTCAAAAGTGCTATTGATATAGTTATAGATACAATAAATTTAAAAAGCACAGGAGAAACAAAGTTTTCATTGTAACTTAAACATCAGGATTAAAATGCTGGTACATAAATACTCCTTGACGTAATGTGGTTGTTTTTCTTTGTGGTTTAGTCCCCTTTTCACCACAGCTTATTTTAGGTCATCATATATTGTTACAGGGATTACCCACCCCCTCTCCCCAATTCATGTGGTTTGACTTAAAAAATGGGCTCCATCTGCACTCCATATCAAGACAGGAGTAAAGTCAGTAGCCATGGAGTGTGGTTACTGGATTATGTGGTTATTGTGCTGTTTTTCAGAGACAACACAGGTACTGTAGAGGTGAAGCAGAGAGGAGGAGTGGTCATCCGACAGGAGAAAGGATCATTTGAGCTAAATATAGGCTGGGAAAAGAATTTTGGAAGAACAAATGGGCCAGTGTTCACACTGTACGCATGGCTACTATACCTATAAGGTTATATACTACATAGGTGTTTAAGTTGAAATTTATTGATGATGAGAAATGTGGAAAAACACTGTGAAGGCTTTAGCTTCAAAGATTACTCTAGTACACATACAGATAAGTTTAAAATAAGAGACTTTAGGTTAATATTAGCAGCACAATTTTTTTCTTGATTGCATTTTGGAAATCCACCTTATGGAAGGAAATCAGAATTTCAGTCAAATACAAGCACGTCTAAGAAAATAAACTATCATGATTCAACAGTTTACGTCAAAGAACTAAGGTATAACCATCTACATTTTAAAAAAAAAAAGACCTGAAATAGCTCACATTATGTGTAGTGAATATAGAAAATATGAAAGTTATCTTTTCACAAAATTCTGTTTTTAGATGCACTAGTAAGCAAACCTAGTGCATCTCAAAAAAAAAACAAACAAAAAAAACTAGAGGGCACTCAGAGAAGGTATACCCTCACCAAGGCTCCATCCCTTCTGCCATCTCTTCATCCTTCTTTACCTCCATCCATCCATCCCTTCGTACCATCATCCGTCCTTATAATGCAAAATAATGCCTTGGTGGAGGTATGCAATCATGGATCACCTCCAAAATCTACTAGGTTCATCATCAAAATTCATCCAGTGGTTTTTGCATAACCCCGCTAACACAACTGCAAGAAGACAGGGCCTTGCTGTATGTATGCACTCATGAATCACCTCCAAAATGTAATGGATTCATCCAAGCCCAAATGTAATCAAAATCTGTTGAGTAGTTTTTGCATAATCCTACTAACAGACAAACAATCAAACAAACTGCCCCAATTACAATAAATCCTTGGTGGAGGTTAAAAAAAAAAAGTACAAATATGCAAGATTGCAGCTTGGTGGTATAGCGGTTAGCACTGTTGACTCACAGCAAAAAGGGTCTGGATTTGAATCGTGGACAGCTGGGGAACTATTAGTGTGGAGTTTGCATTTTCTCCCCCTGTCTCTATGGGTGTCACTCCTGTTTCCTCTCACAGCCCAAAAACATGCACATTAAATTAAGTAGCAGTAATTGGAGATTCCAATTTGACTTACTTCAGTGCAAACTGAAAGTATGTAAACTTTGCAAAAAAACTTAGTGTGGTGAACACTTACTAGTGTCTATAATTTTGAAGCAGGCAATCAGACTCATTAAACTGTGTGATTTCTGTGAAAGATATGTCAGCAATGTGTGACTATTTATGACTGAAGGCAGAAGAAACATTGCTAAGGTACAGTGGTGTGAAAAAGTGTTTGCCCCTTTCCTGATTTCTCAATGTTTGTATGTTTGTCACATTTTAAATGTTTCAGATCATTAAGCAAATTTATATATTAGACAAAGATAACACAAGTAAACACAAAATGCAGTTTTAAATGAACATGTTTATTATTAAAGGAAACAAAAGTCCACACCTACATGGCCCTGTGTGAAAAAGTGATTGCCCCCTAAACCTAATAACTGGTTGGGCCACCCTTAGCAGCAACAACTGCAATCAAGCATTTGTGATAACTGGCAATGAGTCTTTTACAGCGCTGTGGAGGAATTTTGGCCCACTCATCTTTGCAGAATTGTTGTAATTCAGCCACATTGGAGGGTTTTCGAGCATGAACCGCCTTTTTAAGGTCATGCCACAGCATCTCAATCGGATTCAGGTCAGGACTTTGACTAGGCCACTCCAAAGTCTTCATTTTGTTTTTCTTTAGCCATTCAGGGGTGGACTTGCTGGTGTGTTTTGGATCATTGTCCTGCTGCAGAACCCAAGTGCACTTCAGCTTGAGGTCACCAACAGATGGCCGGACATTTTCCTTCAGGATTTTTTGGTAGACAGCAGAATTCATGGTTCCATTTACCACAGCAAGTCTTTCAGGTCCTGAAGCAGCAAAACAGCCCCAGACCATCACACTATCACCACTATATTTTACTCTTGGTATGATGTTCTTTTTCTGAAATGCTGTGTTACTTTAACACTAGATGTAATGGGACACACACCTTCCAAAAAGTTCAGCTTTTGTCTCATCAGTCCACAGAGTATTTTCCCAAAAGTCTTGGGGATCATCAGGATGTTTTCTGGCAAAACTGAGACAAGCCTTTATGGGTTTTTTTGCTCAGCAGTGGTTTTCATCTTGGAACTCTGCCATGCAGGCCATTTTTGCCCAATCTCTTTCTTATGGTGGAGTCATGAACACTGACCTTAACTGAGGCAAGTGAGGCCTGCAGTTCTTTGGATGTTGTTGTGGGGTCTTTTGTGACCTCTTGGATGGATCGTCACTACGCTCTTGGGGTAATTTTGGTCAGCCAGCCACTCCTAAGAAGGTTCACCACTGTTCCATGTTTTCACCATTTGTGGATAATAGCTCTCACTGTGGTTTGTTGGAATCCCAAAGCTTTAGAAATGGCTTTATAACCTTTTCCAGACTGATAGATCTCAATTACTTTGTTTCTCATTTTTTCCTGAATTTCTTTGGATCACAGCATGATGTCTAGCTTTTGAGAATCTTTTGGTCTACTTCACTTTGTCAGACAGGTCCTATTTAAGTGATTTCTTGATTGAGAACAGGTGTGGCAGTAATCAGGCCTGGGTGTGCATAGAGAAATTGAACTCAGCTTTCCAAAGATGTGATAAACCACAGTTAATTTATGTTTTAATGGGGGGGGGGGGGTCACTTTTTCACACAGGGCCATGTAGGTTTGGATTTTTTTTACCCTTAATAATAAACACCTTCATTTAAAAACTGCATTGTCTGTTTACTTGTGTTATCTTTGTCTCATATTTAAATTTGTTTGATGATCTGAAACATTTAAGTGTGACAAACATACAAAAAAAAAGAGAAATCAGGAAGGGGGCAAACACTTTTTCACACCACTGTATGTGTTATCTGGGTAAGAAGTTTATCTGTTGGTTGTACAGAGGCAAACAGGTTATGGATCAAGAAGATAAAAGCAGTCAAAAGATGGTGCAAAGACAGTATTCATGTGAGTAACAAGTAAAATAAGTCAAAAATACTCAATTAATAATATACCTTTGTATTAAAGGGGACATATGCACTTTCTTTGTCCACATGTTGACACAGTTTCCAGAGGTCTTATTAAAATATTTATAACATTCTTTGGTTAAAATACATCAGGCTTTTATTAAGTCAGCACCAACCCATTTAACCAGGCTTCCTGAGAATGTATGTATTTCTTTAAATGCTCATCAGCACCCTCAGTCTTTCATCACCGCCAAGAAGTTTGGCTGAGGTGGGGCAGGTGCAATTTTGAGGCTAATGTTAGCTGGTTAGCTGTTAGCAGACTGAGCTAACTAATGTCGGCTGAATGTTGAGAATGGAAAAGCCAGAATAAAGCATTATCAGGGACAGGTTTGTGTGGTGTAAGTGGTTTAAAGGATATTACCATTTCCTGAAGTACAAAAAGGACAGAAACAACCCTGAATGTGTCACAATCTGAGCACGGGGGATTACGCCATGCTCAGTCTCATTGCCTTTTTCCGTATTTGTATAGTTGTTGTATTTTTGAGTTCTAGTTCCTGTTATTTTATCCTTGGTTGGTTTTCACATATCTTGTATTGTTTCTTAGTGTGACTTATTTTCCTGTTTACATTCATTGTAGTTTTGTTATTTATATATTTGGGTTTACTTGTATTTTTCCTTCAGTCTTTATTTGTCATCGTTCTAGTTATCGCATTATATTTGTATTTTGCTGGTTCCTTCTCTCTCTCTCTCTGTCTCTCTCTCCGGGGTTGCAGCTGTAAGTGGCACTTGCGGGTTTTACCCTGGTTGTGGGCGGTGCTCCTGTCAAGCTGTCAGCCTCATCTCCTCCCCTCATGACTCACAGCTGATTGTAATCGCCTTCACCTCCTGTCCGCTCATGTGATTCGCACCTGATGGCACTTGTGATAATTGATTGTTTGCCTTATTTAAGATGGGCCTGCTCATCTACTCTTTGTCAGAGTCTCACCATCCTCATGCCGGTAACTTATTCATCCCCATTGGAACCCATCCTCTGTTCCAATGTGTATTCTTGTATTCATCTCGCCTTCACCTTGTTGTAAGTTTATGTTCGTGCACCTTTTGGACTTATTGTCTTCTTAATAAACACCACAAACTGCAGTTTAACGCTTGGGTGTTTTCTCTCTGCCCTGAAGGGGCGATTCATGACAGTAGACTCTGACCAATTTGAGACCCAGCTGCTGTAGTTTGTGGTTCTTTTTGTTTCCACTCACCTGTGTTGTCCGGAGCATTCACCATGTCCCCAGCCCGCCGGCCTTCAGCCAACAGAGGAGGATCGGTAACCGGGACCCCGAGCCTAGAGGAGGAATGGGCCGCTGAATTTATCCAGGAATTCATGGATGAAGCTCTCACCTCCCGTGGCCCAAAAGAGGTCTAGGAGAATGTGGAGGCAGCATTCGGGATTGTAGAGGCACATCCCGGATTGAGGAACTATCCCCAGTTCGTGGAACTGTTATACACCATGTACACTCTTCAGCTGTCATTTCCCGGGTTGAAGATGGGTTCACTCTCGGTGGGGCCAAAGCCTATGAGGAAGCGCTCCCTGCAAGAGACGTCATCTTTCTTCCTCCGTTCACCCACTCCTGCTCCATCTGCTCCGAGACGCCACTCTCCCTGCCTCCACTTGTCCTCGAGTCGCGGCGGGACTGGATTTCCCAGAAGAGAGTTTCCTGGGCCAGTTGCCTCCTGCTTCTTGACGCTGCCCAGTGAAACACCGTGGAGGAACGCCTCCACCTGTCAGCCAGCAGTTTTCCCTGCGCCGAGTCAGACTATTCCCGCAGCAGTTCACTCATCTGGTTCCTCTTCGCCGGCTGTCCGGTCAGCCTCCTCTTCTTCCATTGTTGCTGCGACCCTCATCTGCTCGGCGTCTCCTCCCACTGTTGAAGGTCCAGTTGTCTCCTCCCCAGCTCCGCCGTCACCACATCTGCAGGGGAAGCTCCTCTACATTCCTCTGAGGGGCCCACAACAACTGCAGCCACAGAGAGGGTGGATTATAGACTAGCTGCAGCAGTAACCAACATGCCCCGGGAATGCAGGCAAGTGCTTTTTCATTCTTTATCATTAACACATGAATTACTTTGCCTGATTCCCGGGGGTGAGGCTCAGTCACTGCAGTCTTCTGAGCCCTCACCACCTGCTGCAGCCATAATTGCCTCACCTGCTCTCTCCGTGTCTCCCCTGACTGTCCACCAGTCCCAGGATTGAGCCGCTGGATGATGGAGGAGCCTGCAGCCCTGGAGGACCTGGTTCCAGCCACACAGCCACGGTCTGGATGGAGGGAGAGTGCTGTTATCGAGCTGAAGCCTGCACCAATGATGGAGCATCCCCTGGCCTCAGCAGTACAGGACCCAGCGCCAGCAGGGAGCTGACTTCCTGTGTCCACGCCGGGTGAGCCACCTGCATGGGCCACTTTGCTGAGGGGTCCCAGGACTGCACTTGCCACCATGCCTGCTGCAGGGGCCGCCACAGCAGAGCTGAAGCTGGACCTCCAGAGCGCCGAGCCCGAGACGTCACCGCATGGATCGATGGAGTCCTGGACAGTGGTGGAGCTTGAGCTCAGGCAAGTGCTCTCCTTTGTTTTTACTGTTTCTATTTTGGAGAGATCTTGTCCGGCTCTTGGTGGGGGGGGGGGGCCAAGTGTAGCCATCAGCTGCACCTGAGCTCACCTCACCGGGCTCCACTGCTGCCGGTAACCCTGACCCTGTTTCTTTGTCCCTCCTGTCAGAGCCTTTCCCCAGGGTCACCAAGGAATGTCCAACTTTGCCAGAGGTCTCCGTGGATCCAGCCTCGCCACCTGAGATCTCCATGAGTCCAGCCCCTCCAGCTGAGGTCATTGCGGGTGTTCCATTCCAGCCCAGGTCCTCCGTGGGTGCTGCTCCCCCTCTAGCTGAGGTCATTGCGGGTGCTCCATCCCAGCCCGGGGCCTCTGTGGGTGCTGCTCCCCCTTCAGCTGAGGTCATCGCGGATGCTCCGTCACAGTCCGGGACCGCTGTGGGTGCAGCTCTGTCCCAGTCTGGGACCACCATGGGTGCAGCTCCTCCTTAGTCCGGGACTCCATGGGTGTTGTGTCCCAGTCAGGGGTCATCGTGGGTGCTGCGTCCCAGTCTCAGACCGTGGGTGTCACGCTCCAGGCCGGGGTCCACCGTGGGTGCAGCTTTGGCCCAGTCCAGGTCCACCATGGGTGCAGCTATAGCCCAGTCTGGGTCCACCACTGGTGCAGCTTTGCTCCTGCCCGGACCCCCATGGGTGCAGCTTTGCTCCAGCCCGGAGCCCCTGCGGGTGCAGCTATACTCTAGCACGGGGCCACCGTAGATCCTGCTACACCCCAGCCTGGAGCCATTGCAGGTGTTGCTATGCCCCAGCCCAGGGTCACCGCGGGTGCTACCTTGCTCCAGCCTGGAGCCACTGAGGGTGCAACAGGCCAGTCAGAAACTGCCGTGGTTCCCTGTCTGTTGCCCAGGACCATTGTGGTCCCTTCTCCTCTGCCTGACGTCGTCAAGGTTCCCACTCCTCTGCCTGATCCGTCGAGGTTCCCCCTCCTCTGCGTGAGGCCGTTGTGGTCCCCTCTCCTTTTTCCAGGGCCGTCATGGTTTCCTCTCCTGCGCCCGAGGTCATCAGGGGTTCCCCTTTCCCTGTGGCCCCGGCGGCCACAGGGAAAGGGGAGGTTCCCTGAGGTTCCCGCTGGCCAGCAATCTGTTCCATTCTGTTCCCCAATTATCCAACTTACTCCACCACCATTCATCCTGGCTGGGTAGCTGCTTCCTGGACTTTCCCGTCTGTTGAGGTGGCTGAAGGACTCTGGCAGGCCGCCAGACAGGCTTTGCCGCTGGGTTGGGGGGCCCACATTTTCCGGTAGGCCTCCCGACTCTTTCCATCACATCATCTGCCAGGTTTGGGACTTCATTCGACCACCTGAACTGTCCAGCTCTCCAGTCCAGGGGGCCTAGGTGCCTGGGTTTTTCCTGGTGTGTATCCTGAGCAGGGTTTTGTTTTTTGTTACCTCCTAGCCTGGGTTTTGCTGGGGTGTGAGTCATGAGGGTTTTTCTTATTTTCTCTGGTTTGTTTCAATCCCTCTGTGATAATTGATTGCCTTATTTAAGATGGGCCTGCTCATCTATTCTTTGCCAGAGTCTCATCATCCTCTTCCCAATAACTTGTTCATCCCCGCTGGAACCCATCCTCTGTTCCAACATGTATTCCTGTATTCATCTCGCCTTCACCTTGTTGTAAGTTTATGTTCGTGCACTTTTTGGACTTCTTGTCTTCATAATCAACACCACAAACTGCAGTCCAGCGCTTGGGTGTTTTCTCTCTGCCCGGAAGGGGCGATTCATGACAGAATGAGTGAATGGCTAACTGCTAATGTGAAGTGGGCTAAATGTTAAATAAAGCTACTAACACACTATCTAAATTATATTCTTATCTTTTAATTTTTACAGGAAAATGATGAACTGCAGTTTCTAAGCCAGGAAGAGCAGGAATGCATCGAGTTCTTTGAGAACACAATAGACTCCTTGGAGGCAAGTCTGGAGGAGGATGATTTGAGGCATGGACTTGTGAAGCCTCACGAACGCAGCCCTGGTCCAGTCGAAGAGGTAGATGGACGCCGTATTTTGAGTTCCAACCTCGTAGTCAGATCTCCCTCCTATCTCAACACACTTACAGGTCCTAAAGACCAAGATATTATTGACCTTGTGCACCCAGAACCGGACTCGGTGCTCAACAAAGAGCCAGTCTTCAGGCCCACCTATCCAGGTAGGTGAAAACTTTCATTTCAAGAACATATTGAATTTATGGAAATTAGTAACTCCTCAACTGAAAAAGGCAAATACAGTATATGACTTCTGTATCCTACAGTATATCAAAGACTGAAAGGAAGTCTTTCAAAAAGAGCTTTTTCATTCCCGAATTTGAATTTGTCAAATTTGTTCCTCTCAGATTTCCAAAGCATGTTGCCAACTCCTGCAACCCACTTTGAGATAAAGCCAAGACATGGTCCATTGGACTGTCCTCTACCAACTGGCAGCCCAGGCCCAACAGACAACCAATACCACCCTCCAGGCTGCATCCCTACTCCAGTGCTGATTGCCCAGAAGATTGCTGAGAACCAGACAGGAGGAAATACAAACCTTCCCTCCTCACTCCTTCACCGATGCAGTCTTGAGGAAAAACCACCGAGCCAAAGCATGGAACATCTACAAGTAAAACACGGTCCCTCTACCTCTGCTAAGCCAAGTCACTACCCTGCTAACATCAATGTGGTCCTTGGGGGCAAGGATCGCCACCACCAGTCGCTGGCTAATGTGAACATTCATGAAAGACAGGCACAGATGCTTGCAAACTTATCAGGAACATCTCACCCTCTGGTACAAGAAAACTCTGTTCAGGCTATGGAGGAAGGGGCTCAAAATGCTCCTTCTAGAAGTATTTCCTTCAAGGACCCCACACCAGACAGATCCAGGATGGAGGCTCTGAGTAAGCTGGGCTTAAACAGAAGTCGAGCCATGTCTGGAGGTATTTCCCTTCAAGTGAACCCTAACAGTTCCTCAATGGTTCCTCTCTCAGGTGTAGACACCAGTGCCAAAACCCCAGAGACCAATCTCTCCTCAACATCAGAGACTGAAGTCCATGGTACACCATCACCACAGACCCAGATCCATGTTGACAGAAAACCAGAAAAAACAGAGATTCCACAGACACATTCCTTCAAGATCCATGAGGATAGACATCCCCAACCAATCTCTCCACCTTCAGCAGTCACACAAAGCAGCTACTACCCATCTCCTTTGGAAAACACAGTATCCATCCCCCAACTACCTCCACCCGAGGTAACCTCACTGGAGTTTAACAGGTTCGGAGGAAAATCCATTGTAGTCAACCCTTCTATTGTCCCCAGGCACTCACCTACAACCTCCCCAACAAGCCGTGAGCCCAGTATACTCCCACCCATATTGTCACACCCCAGTGAGTCCAACAGTTATGGAGGAAAGAGCAAAGCCATGACCCCTGCTCCTGCAGGTGTGACCAGGAATGAGAACCTTCCTGACATTCTCAGCTCACACATCAGTCAACCCTTGCCTGTCAAACAAGAACCACAATCTACTGAGCTCAACAGTTATGGAGGAAAGAGCCGGGCCATCAGTCCTGGCACTGGGTTACATCGTTCTTCAGAAGGTCCAGCAAAGAGTCTCAAAGGTCCTGCCCCGACCCCAGCCCCAAAACCTCCTAAAAACTCCTACCATGGTGTTCTTACTCCTCAGAGATCAGCATCTGGAGCCCCGTCCACTGATCACAAGCATAGATCCAACTCTATGTTCCGTCCCCAGGGCATTACAGTGACCTTTTGTGGTCAAGGAGAGATGAATGAATCACGTAAGCAGGCGTTAAGGAAACTTGGGCTCCTCAAAGACTTCTAAAGACTTTTTAATGATTAATGCTTTGGATTGGACCTGTTGAGCCTGAATCTCTGGTGTCTACCTGAGGGAAAACATGGTATGCAAGAAGTGAGGTGTGGAGGTGTGGATGAAGAGACTATTACAGAGGAATAGAGCAAATTACTTGATGGTCTTGCACAGCCAGTGTTCACTTCCTGGCCTAAAATAACAAGAGTTTTGCTGTGCATGCTTGACATTTACAGATGACTAGATTTATGTTGAGACATCTGCACAAGACAGCTTGGGGAAAAACTGACACTCTAATGAGGAACATTTGTTAACATTTGTTTTCTGTCTCACTTTTTTAGCTGCATATATAGCTGATATTTTTTATGCTGATCCCACCTTCCCTAAAAACATCTTAGAAAAGAAAAAGTCTGTAGAGTTCTTTAACCTATCTATCATACCAAGCCTATGACTTAGTATTTTCTTAGATATTGGTGTACTCTCAGAGGATACTGAATATTTAATGGGACTTTTTTAGCCATGTAAACAATGATAAAGGAAATTGAGTTAAAAGGCATTCTTTATAAATTTCTCCAACCTTGTTTGTCCACCCTCTTATATCTTTCATGTATTTTTGTGAAAGACTATGGGTCTGGTTCGCCACCACAGCAACTGAGTTTGTGATGTGTATCAGTAAAAAGAATGAACTACAGGTAATTTGTCGGCCACAGGTCTGACTTAGAACAAATATTTTCCAAAGCTGCGAAGTCAGCCTTTACATTTATTCCACTTTATACACAAATAATGCTCTAAATGTGAGATAAAATTTTAAAATAACATAATCATGGGGTTAATGTTTTACAGCACTTCTAAAAAACTGAAGAAAATAGCATGAGCTGGCCAACAGGCCGAAAACTTTACAGCCCTGCTCTAGAGGGTGTTCACAGCAGCAACAAATACAAATACAAAAAAAAGAAAAAAAGAATAGTGCGGATTTAGATATTCTCTTTGGAAATGGGGCCTGGTTTCAGTTTTTTTTTTTTTAAATGTGAAAGGACTGGATGTTCATTCATAGGCTGTGAAGTATTTATTATCTCTGTTACATGGGAGACTTTTTGTTTTTAATGGTTTGTTTACAGTCCTACAGTCTCTGGGCATTTTAATTGCCTTTTTTCTCTGGCACAAACTTAATTCTCTTTCATATGGAGAATTTATTTAACATATCAAAGAACAAAAAAATCAACAACAGAATCAAACTTGTATTGCTATCATTTCCTTTAAACACTGATTCCCTTGTAGATGTTGCAGTCATAAGACTCTGCACTTCTTTGTAGATTGGCAGCGGAGTTTGTCTAGAGGATATTTTTACTCCATGAACAAACCTCCCACACCAAACCACAGACTGGTGGAGAGGGTTTGTTGGGAGGAACTTTTTTTACTATGCAGAAGGAATTCTTTAAAATTGCTCTTTAGGGACAGGCGTGCACAAGGCATTGTACAAAAGAAGCAGTAAAACCACACATTCTAGAAATACATCCTGGGATGCATATTGTTTTCATTTTTGTCAAACTACACTATATAATGTTGCTTTTTCTGGCATATGCAAGTGTTTTATTTAACTGTTTATAATGTGTGTGTGTGTGAGTGTGTGTGTGCGCGCGCGTGCGTGCATGTGTGCATGTGTGTGTGTTTTATCCAGACTCCGACCTCTGTAGTTTAGCTACAGTAATTTTGAAGTATTTTTCTTGTCTTTTGTTTACAGACTCCGGTTCTCTGTAGTTCAGCTACAGTAATTTTGAAGTATCTAATGGTGCATATGTTTAGAGTGTAAATACTCTATAGGGAAATGCCTCAGCAAAGTGTACATATCAACACAGGATTAAAAAAGGCCTTTGTGTGTGGTAAATAGAAATATCAGCGGTCATGTGAAAGTTGCTGCTATAATATGTAACAGTTCAGTAACAGAGTTCTTTCTTACTATTGAAATGTCCTCATTACAGTCTGTAGATAGCACTACATACTTAGTATATCTAATTTTGCTCAATAAAAAGAATGATATATCATCTGTGTAGTAGTGCTTCTTTAAAACAGAATTTGGTATTCTTTTAACCTTTTGGAAACTGTATGACTGATCCAGTTTTGTATCTTTCTACCAGATGCTTAATATTCTTAATATGTTTACCCTTAATCCTTTGTTCACGGCATCCTTTGTCTTTGGTGTTTTTATAGCAGGCCTGTCTCTGAGTTCAGATGCAGGAAAGGTTGCTATGGTGGCCCAGAGAGCTCACCAAAATGCATAAGCTACAACACAAATACAAAAGCATGCTAATGTTAGCGTCAATACTTGCGTCAATGCACACTTATGAATCAGTTGCATAATAACATTAGCATGCTAACATTAGCATTGACACTGTGGAGGAACAAATAAGTTCAGGCGAGATGCGGAGAGCTGGAAGGTGGCAGGATTTTATTTTCCTCCAACATCATGAGACACATTGTAGCACTGTGCGCTGTGTTGTGCTGTGTGTGCCCTTGAGGCATGTATAACAAGCTCTTTTATACATGTTATACAAAGAGAGAATGCATGGTACATTAGCATATACCGTATACATATCAGTCAATACATATGATTAGCATGACCACTGGCGCCCGGACGTCTTCTCCTTAATTCAGGGATGTATAAACAATAGTCCATTGTTGTGGTTGTCCCCCAGGGGTTCTCTGTCCGTATGCAATCCCTGCTGAGCGTGAATGGTATCAGTCTGCATTGTGCTGGGTGACCACACGGCTCCCACCAGAACGCTTGGAAGGGGCTGTGATCCCCCCCCCCCCCCCCCCAGTTGTTTGGCTCCAGCTCCGGTAGAACTGTCAGAGGGCATGTCAGTCCGTGGGGGGGACGGGAGAGGGGTGGAAACAAAAAAACCGTGTGCTCCGCTCCGAGTTCCAGCACGTTGAATGGCCGTGGATTGTGGGTGTATGGGCCGGTGTGCGTCATGCGCAATGGAGCCAGATGGCGATCAGCCGGCTTTAGGGAGTGAGGTGCAGGAAGAGCGCTGTGGAGGAGGAGGGGGAGTGGGGTGGGAGTAAGTGAGTGCCAGCCCGGGACGTCAAAGGTGTCTGGGCCGCGCAAAAATTGTGTGTGGATCCGCGATGGTGAGGGACTTTCTCGTTAAACCTGGCGGTGATCCACAGTGACTGTGAAAAAAAAATTAAGTCTCTGACTTCTCTCTTGGCTCGGTCCAGCGAGGATGTGGGAAAGGTGAGCGGCCAAATTCCCCGAGGATGCGTTGTGGCTGTGAATCAACTGCAGCTGTGTGAGGAACCTGGCGGTTTGGCTTTTAGGTGCGGAAGCAGCTCTAAAGTCATCGGTGAAAGCAATCGGCTAATTCCTGTTGTGCACCGTGGCTGAGAAACCCATACAAAGTCCTGTGTGCGGGCTGCACATCTGCTTCAGGTGCATGAGCAGCCCTGAAGGTTCCGAGGGTGGCGATCGGCCGTTTTTCTCGGGCATGTGCAGCGGCGGAAGATGATGTATCAGTCTGTGGAGCCGGTTTGTCTCTGTGTGTGGTGTGCGCTTGGCACCGTGACCACATAACTTGCAGTTGCGCTGTCCTCGTAATCCTGCGGTGTGCATGCGGGGCTTCTGTGCACGGGAGGTCCGCTGTCCGGAGTTTAGTCAGAGTGGGGGAGCTCGGTGGAAATCAACGCAGTCGGCGTCGATGATTGTCCCCGTTCAGGCTGCTTCCTTCATTCGCTCGTGTCATTCATGGTGCGTTTTGGTCACAGCGCTGTGCTCCGGAGCGCGTGCTCCGGTGAGGATGAAGAGGTTGCAGGCGTTCTCTGGTCCTCTGGGATCCACAGCGCGGTGAGAGGGAGGAGACGGTCATTCTCCCTCGTCAGGTCACCAGTGTGGAGGTAAAAGATCAGGCGAGGGGCGCACCATGACGCGTGCTGAGGCTTCCCGTCCGGGTCATCTCCAGGGTGTTCGCTTCATGTTCCATTCTTCGTCAAGGGTCACCAGTGTGGAGGAACAAATAAGTTCAGGCGAGATGTGGCGAGCTGGAAGGTGGCAGGATTTTATTTTCCTCCAACATCATGAGACACACTGTAGCGCTGTGTTGTGCTGTGTGTGCCCTTGAGGCATGTATAGCAAGCTCTTTTATACATGTTATACAAAGAGAGAATGCATGGTACATTAGCATATTGGTATACATATCATTAGCATGACCACTGGCGCCCGGACGTCTTCTCCTTAATCCGGGGATGTATAAACAATAGTCCATTGTTCTGGTTGTCCCCCCAGGGGTTCTCTGTCCGTATGCAATCCCTGCTGAGCGTGAATAGTATTAGTCTGCATTGTGCTGGGTGACCACAACACTAACATTAGCATGTTAATACTAGCACTGATACTAATGGTGCTACTAAGAGAGATCACATTTCCCCGATCTTATCCTCTCTACATTGGCTCCCTATTAAATTTAGAAAAGAATTTAAAATCTTTCTCATTACTTATAAAGCCCTCAGTGGCCAAGCCCCTTCTTACCTTAAAAACCTTATTGTTCCATATTACCCTTCATGACCTCTTCGCTCTCAGAATGCAGGCTTAATTCAATTCAATTTTTCAATTCAACTTTATTTATATAGTGCCATTTCACAACAGTCATCTCATAGCACTTTCAACTGTAGGGGGAACCCCCACAGTTACAGAAAGACCCCGGCAATCAGGCGATCCCCTGTGAGCAAGCGCTGGGCGACGGTGGAGAGAAAAAACTCCCTTTTAACAGGAAGAAACCTCCAGCAGAACCAGGCTCAGGGAGGGGCAGTCATCTGATGCGACTGGCTGGGGGGTGAGGGGATAGAGAAGATGAAAAGAACAGACATGTAGAGAGCAAACGGCACGATGGGGACTCAATCTATGGGAGAGAACAAACAGATGTTAATGACCAGCAAAAAAAAAATATTTCATTGAGAATGAAGAAAGGAGTGAGGCCCAGTGCATTATTGGAGGTCCCCCAACTGACTAAACCTATTAGCAGCATAACTAAGGGAGGGTTCAGAAACACATGATCCCTCCCTAATTGTAGGCTATATCAAAAAGGAAGGTTTTAACCCTATTCTTAAAAACAGAGATTGAGTCTGACTCCCGAATCCAGATTGGCAGCTGGTTCCACAGGAGAGGAGCTTGATAACTGAAGGCTCTGCCTTCCATTGTACTTTTGGAGATTCTAGGTATTACAAGTAATCCTGCATTTTGGGAGCATAGTGCTCTGTTAGGATAATACGGTAGTATCAGATCTTTTAAATAAAAAGGGGCCTGATTTTTTAGAGCTTTGTAAGTAGGTAGAAGGATTTTAAACTTAATTCTAAACTCTATGGGAAGCCAATGAAGGGAGGCCAGAACCGGAGAGATATGATCTCTCTTTCTAGTACCTGTTAAAACTCTTGCTGCAGCATTTTGGATCAGCAGAAGACTTTTTAAAGACGTTTTAGGACAACCTGATAATAAAGAATTACAATAATCTAATCTAGAGCTTACAAAAGCGTGAATCAGGTTCTCAGCATCACTCTGAGACAAGATGCTCCTAATCTTGGCAATATTACGCAAATGATAGAAGGCAGTCTTAGAAACAAATTTAATATGTGAATTGAAAGACGGGTAGCGCGGTGGAGGAGTGGTTAGCACTGCGGCAGCACAGCAACTCACTCTTGGCTGGGGGATCCTGGGTTCGATCCCAGCCCCCAACCAACAGTGATCTGTGTGGAGTTTGCATGTTCACCCCGTGTCTGCGTGGGTTTACTCCGGGATTTCTCCGGTTTCCTCCCACATGCCAAAAACATGCAAGTTAGGTTAATTGGCATCAAACTGGGGATTCTAAATTGTCCTTAGGTATGAATGTGAGAGTGAATGGTTGTCTGTCTCTCTGTGTTAGCCCTGCGATGGACTGGCGATCTGTCCAGGGTGTGCCCTGCCTCTCGCCCAAAGATGCTGAGATAGGCTCCAGCCCCCCCCTCCCCCCACGACCTGAAAAGGATTAAACGGAAGAAGATGGATGGATGGATGAATTGAAAGACAGATCTTGATCAAAAATAATTCCAAGGTTCCTCACAGAGCTATTAAGAGAAAGAGTAACCGCATCCAAACTGAAAGTTTGATTTGGAAAGGTATTTCTAAGGTTTTTTGGACCAACAAGAATGACTTCAGTCTTATCTGAATTTAATAGCAGGAAACTACAAGTCATCCAAGCTTTGATTTCCTTAAGACAGGCTTCCAACTTGGCTAATTGATTACTATCATCTGGCTTCATTGACAGGTATAATTGTGTGTCATCTGCATAACAATGAAATGTATACAGTGCTTTCTAATAATGTTGCCTAACAGAAGCATATATAAACTAAAAAGAGTAGGACCTAGCACAGATCCCTGTGGAACTCCATGACTGAGCTTTGAGTTGAAAGAAAACTCATTACTGACATGAACAAACTGGAGCCTATCAGATAAATAAGATCTAAACCACTGCAACGAAGTTCCATTAAGTCCAACATAGTGTTCTAATCTATCAAGTAGAATATTATGATCAATAGAATCAAAAGCTGCACTAAGGTCTAAAAGGACAAGTACAGAAACAAGTCCATTATCAGATGCAATGAGGAGGTCGTTAGTGACCTTCGCTAAGGCTGTTTCAGTACTATGATGGATTCTAAACCCAGATTGAAACGCTTCAAGTATACCATTTCCCTGTAGGTGGTCAAATAATTGCGTAGCAACAACTCTTTCTAAGATTTTTGAAACGAAAGGGAAATTAGAGATTGGTCTATAGTTAGCTAAAGCTCCTGGATCCAGCGTTGGCTTTTTGAGTAAGGATTTAATTACAGCCGTTTTAAAAGCCTGCGGTACATGGCCTAAAGTTAATGAAGATTTGATTATATGAAGAATAAAGCTACCAATAAGTGGGAAGACTTTTTTAAATAACCTGGTAGGAATAGGGTCTAAAAGACAAGTTGAAGGCTTGGATGAGGAAACTATTTTGTCTAACTCTAAAAGGTCAATTGGAGTAAACTCATCAAGACAGATATCAGTTGAAGGAGTTGGAGTAGTTACTGTATTTAAGTTAACGGTGGGAAGAATCTGATTGATTTTATCTCTGATGGATGAAATTTTATTATTGAAAAAGTTCATAAAGTCCTGACTAGTAAGCTCTAAGGGAATGCTAGGATTGACAGAGTCCTGACTCTTTGTCAACCTGGCTACAGTGCTGAAAAGAAACCTGGGATTATTCTTGTTCTCTTCTATTAATGCAGAGTAATAACTCGCTCTAGCTTTTCTAAGAATTTTTTATAAATTAAAAGATGATTTCTCCAAGCTAAATAGATTTCATCTAAATTAGTTGAGCGCCATTTTCTTTCTAATTGACGAGTCTTCTGTTTTAAACTACGAGTTTCTGTGTTGAACCAAGGGGTTAGAAATCTCTGATTAGACTTTTTCTTTTTAACGGGGCCACCAAGTCTAGAGTCTGATGCAGAGAAGCTGTAACACTATCTACCATGCTATCAATTACAGAAGGAGCAAGCTCTCCATAGTTTATTTCCGTTGTGTTGACACATGGCATAGAGGAAATAATCTGCATAAATTTGCTAACAACATCATCTGAGAGGCATCTACTGTAGTAATGTTTTTCTTTAGGAGTCAAATAGTCAGAAATAGTAAAATCAAAGGTTAACAGACAATGGTCTGACAGTACAGGGTTATGAGGAGACACTGCCAGATTTTCTATTTCTATGCCATATGTCAGAACAAGGTCCAACGTATGGTGGAGATAATGAGTAGAATTTCCTACTTTCTGAGAAAACCCCATCGAGTCTAATATTGAATTAAATGCCACATTAAGGCAATCACTATCTACATCTACATGTATATTAAAGTCCCCTACTATAATTATTCTATCAGATTTCAGCACTAAATCAGCTAAGAAATCAGCAAATTCGGATAAAAATTCTGAATAGGTTGATGGAGGACGATAAACTATGGCAAATAAAATTGGGTTTAACCTAAAATTGCTAAAGTGCCCAATACTGAGGACCAGGCCCTCAAAGGAATTATAACATGTTTTTTGCTTTACATTAACTAGTAATTTGGAATGGTAAATTGTTGCTACTCCTCCTCCACGACCAGAACTTCTGGGATTTTGACAGTTTAAATAACCAGAGGGAGTTGGTTCATTTAAACCAATAATCCTCTTGACCTAACCAAGTCTCTGTAAGGGATATTAAATCAATCTGATGATCAATTAACAGATCATGGACTAACAGAGGCTTGGGAGTTAGAGACCTAATATTTAATAAACCACATTTAATTTTTAAATTATGAGGAGGAAGAGAGTCCAAATCATTCAATTTAGAGGCTTCATGTTCAATTTGAGTTTTACCAACTTTTTGTTTAATCACTTTGGGATGCTTATACATTATATTTTTATTTGCTTTGGAGGGAGCAGACAATGATTCTCTGATGGGGAAGACAGGGGCTAAGTTGAGGGGTGGCGGATGAAGAGGAGCTGCAGAGGGGCGTGTAAGACTGCGACTCTGCTTCTTGGTCCCAGCTCTGAGTTGTCAAGATTTTGGAAATTTGGATAAAAAAGATACCAGATTGCTAGATAAATGAGACGCACCATCCAAAGTGGGATGGACGCTGTCTCGTCTCATAAGACCAGGTTTTCCCCAAAATGAGTTCCAATTGTCAATGTAGCCCACGTTGTTTGCAGGACACCACACAGACAGCCAGCGGTTGAAGGATGACAAGCGGCTAAACATGTCATCACTGGTCAGATTGGGGAGGGGTCCAGAAAATACTACAGAGGCAGACATCATTTTGGCAAAGTCACACACCGATTCTACATTAAGTTTCGTGACTTCCGACTGCCGCAGATGGATGTCATTAATGCCAGCGTGAATAACAATTGTGGAGTATTTACAGTTACTTTTAGCCAGCATTTTCAAATTTGACTCAATGTCGCCTGCTCTGGCCCCAGGAATGCATTTGACTATGGCCGCTGGAGTCTCTAGGTTCATGTTTCTGACTACAGAGTCGCCAATGATCAGAGTTTTTTCTTCAGTGGGTGTGTCACTGAGCGGGGAAAAACGATTAGAAATGTGAACAAGTTAGTGGTGAACCGGGGCTTTGCGGCTAGGCTTCCTTCTCACCATCACCCACCCAGTCTCCTCGCTGCTGAGGAGGACCGGAGGACCGCTAACGGGTTGCCCTACGCTAGGAAGCTCCGCTGCAGCTAGGGGATGTCCGTCAAGATTAACTGGCGCAGACGGTGTTTCAATGCAGCGGAGCCAGGATTCCAAATCAGACAACCTCGCCTCGAGCGCCTCAAAAAGACAACATTTATTACATTTACCATTATCACTAAAAGAGGCAGAGGTGTAGCTAAACATCTGACAGAGAGAGCACACCAGAGGAGAAGGGGAAGGACAGCTAGTAGCCATAGCTAGTGGCTAACCCAAAGCTAACAAAAACACCGATGAAAGGTGAACAGGAGGCTAAAGAGGGTGGTTAGGTGACACTGAGTGCGCACACAGGTGAAAGAGGCTTGATAAACAGAAATGAGAACTAACGGTAGATGGGGAAAAAAGTGGTTAAAATACAATTAAAAGCAAAATCCTCAGGAGAGTGAGGAGAGCAAACCACACGGACAGACAGCAATACAGGAAGTGACGATACGTTACCACAAGTGACATGTCCTCCCAATTCCCAACTCACCAACTTGTGGTTCCAAGATTTTTTAAAAGTACATTTGAAGGACTTCCGGTTATGGCTGCCACGTAGGACGGACGTGTCTCGCTCTGCTCTGCTCCTGGAGAAAAAAAATCGGCAAATAACTCTCTCATTTGGGACAGAACGTATCTCAGCATTTGGGCGAGGATATGTCGGCGAAGCCTAAGGCTGGAAAACCAGGAAAAGGAAAAAGCGAGCCGCCGAAACAGTCCAAATTAACGGACTTTCAAGTCTGTGACGCAGCAAACAAAACTCCATATATGGCGGAGGAGGCTGGCAACGGTGCGATGTCTGCGCGGGGAGGCGCAGATGCGCTGATGGCTGCCATGAGTTCAATGAGAGCGGACTTTTCCTCTAGATTTGATGGGATTATGACAGCGTTGGAAGGAATAAGAAAGGAATTGGGTGACTGTGTAGAACGAACGGCGCAGATGGAGCTCCGTCTCGCTAGTGCTGAAGATGACGTCACCCGTCTTCAATTAAAGGTGCGCACTTTGGGAAAAAAAAATAAATCTCTGGAAGATAATATTTTGGATTTGGAATCTCGGTCGAGACAGAATAATTTGAGGCTGGTGGGTCTTCCAGAGGAATCAGAAGGTCGGGACGTATGTTCCTTTCTGGAAAAGTGGATTCCGGAGGTGCTGGGCAGCGAGGAGTTGCAATCAGCAGTGGTTCTGGAAAAAGCACATCGTATTGGCCCACGGAGAGATAAGGGACCGCCGAGGACCTTAATTATGAAGTTTCTTAGCAACAGAGACAGGATGAAGATCTTCAACGCTGCACGTGCTAAAGGAGAGATTAAACACCAGGACCAGCAGGTGCGGTTCTACCCAGATTTGGCCACAGGAATCCAGCAATTGAGGAAGCAGTTTGATCCCGTACGTAAGGAGCTGCGCAACCTTGGGATTCGTCATGGTGTAATCTATCCTGCGAGACCGCTGACCACGTATGAGGGCAGAACCCACATCTTCAAGACCCCAGAGGAGGCGCAGGAGTTCATCAAGGAGATCAAAGAAGAAGAAGAGACTGGTGGGAGCTAAGCATGAACAAAATATAAGGTAGAATAATTAAGCATTTGCACAGGCATCTGACTGACTTGAAGTAAATAGTAAGTTTACAAAATATAGATTGTATTATATATTAAAAAAACAAAACAAAAACAAAACAAACAAACAAAAAAAAAAACTATGATGTACAAAGTTGTTAAAAATTTTGGAGTTAAGTTGGAAAACTACAGAGGAGAGTTAATGTTACGTCATTAAAAGCAGTAGAGTTAGGGTGATTGGGAGGATGAAGAAGGAGTGGCTTAGGCTGTTCCCCGTGGGTGTGGAACGGTCGATGGCTATATCGGGAGACAGAATTTTTCTTTTGATTTTGGGGGGTTTGCCACAAGTGTGGGAAGGGGAAATTTGTTTGTGTGTAGTTTGTAGGATGAATGTTCAACCACTCATGTTTTTGCTTCTCTGTATGAGCATGTTTACACTGCAAGGTAATCCCAAACTCTCTATTGATCATGGACCAAAGTGTTAATCTTAATTTAACTTCATGGAATTGCAGAGGTCTACAAAATTTAAAAAAACTTAAACAAGTTATGAATAAAATAAAGGACATGGGTTCAAGAATTGTGTTTTTACAAGAAACTCATCTGATAGAGGAGGATGTTAAAAGAATTAGGAGTAGATGGCAGGGAAGTGTATTCACCTCTTCATTTTCATCCCGAGCCAGGGGAGTTATGACTCTCATACATAAATCAGTTCCTTTTCAAGTGAAAAAATGTAATTGGAGACAAATTTGGAAGATATGTAATCATTCAAGGTTCTTTGCTATTAGAAAATATAAATCTTGTGAACTTATATGGTCCCAATATAGATGATCAGAAGTTCTTTGCTAATTTATTTCTCATCTTATCATCACTTACAGGGCAACATATAATAGCAGGGGATTTTAATTGTACATTGAATCCAGGTGTGGATAGATCAACAGGACTGGATTGTACGCACATTGGATGTAGGATGACTATTAATCATTTTATGAAAGAATTGAGATTGTTAGATATATGGAGAGAAATGAAACCACAAGTTAAAGCCTATTCTTGTTATTCCAGTACCTACAAGACATTCTCACGTATTGATTATTTTTTGATTTCCACAGAATTAAGGTCCAAGATTCAAAACTGCTTTTATGATAACATCGTGATCTCTGATCATGCACCCTGTTGTCTAATATATGTAGATAAAAAATTGACAAAGGAATCAGGCAGATGGCAATTTCAGCATAAATGGCTTCAGGATGAGGAATTTGTCAAGTATATAGAAAAACAGATAGACGAGTTCTTTGACATCAATACTACACAAACATCAGCATGTGTAAAGTGGGAGGCTTTCAAAGCTTTTATTAGGGGACATATTATTAGTTATACAGGATCAAAATCTAAGAAGACTCGAGAGGAGAGAGCTAAATTGGAACATAAAATAAAAAGTCTTCAGGAAAAAGTGTATGCAGGAAGAGATCCAAGGTTGGAGAATGAATTACTGATTTTGAGAGCTGAATACGACAAAAAATCAGCGAATAGAGCTGCCTCGAGTCTTCTAAGATTGAAACAATCTTTTTATGAACAAGGTGAAAAATCAGGAAAATTATTAGCATGGCAGATTAAACAATTGGAAATTAAAACACCAATAACCAGTATTATAAGTAACGGACAGGTAGTTATAGATCCTTTAGAAATTAATAGAGCCTTTAGAGATTACTATGAAAAATTATATGATACCAAAAATGAACCTGATTTAACAAAACTAAATGGGTTTTTGAACAAACTATCTATACCGTGTATTCCAAATGAAAACAGGGAGATATTGGAGTCTAAAATTAGTCAAGAAGAAGTTGGGCTAGCCATTGATAATATGAAATCAGGAAAAAGTACAGGACCAGATGGTCTTCCAGTTGACCTTTATAAAAAATTTAAGAATAAATTAATAAAACCTTTTTTGGAAATGGTTTTAGAAGCATTTCAAAATAATAATTTACCATCATACATAAATAATGCCTTAATTATACTGCTGCCAAAACCAGGTAAGCCCTCTAATAAATGTGAAAATATGAGACCAATAAGCCTATTAAACGCCGACCTTAAGATAATCTGTAAAATTTTAGCAAGACGAATACAAGAAATTTTACCAAATATTATTAATCGAGATCAGAATGGCTTTATAAAGGGTAGACAAGGCTTCCATAATGTAAGAAGACTATTTAATATTATTTATTTTAATAAAGAAGCACCGGATACAGCTCTCCTATCATTGGACGCCGAAAAGGCCTTTGATAGAGTTGAATGGCCCTTTCTTTTTGAAGTCCTACAAAGGTTTGGACTTGGAAATAATTTCATAAAATGGGTTCAAATAATATACAATAATGCTACAGCAGAAATCCTAACAAATAACAATATTTCAAAACCAATAAAAATCAATAGAGGATGTCGACAAGGCTGTCCACTTTCACCTTTACTGTTTACTATGGCAATTGAACCTTTAGCGATAGCGATACGTTTACATTCACAAATATATGGAATTAAAGTTGGACCAACAGAACATAAAATCTCCCTGTACGCCGATGATATAATTTTGTTTATGTCGAATCTAAAAAAATCAATTCCAACCTTGTTGAATTTAATAAAGAATTTGGGGGAAATATCAGGATATAAAATAAATAAAACTAAATCTTCAATATTAATGCTAAATGAGACCCAGAGAAATTACCCAGCCCCTGAGGTAAATCAATTCAATGTTGTAAATCAGTTTAAATATTTAGGAATCCAAATTATGCCTAAGCTAGAATCAGTCGCCAGTGTCAACTATGAAGCCTTAATGTCAGATATCAATGAGTTAACTCAGAGATGGATGTCACTACCAATGTCGATGATCGGGAGAATCAATATACTTAAAAGTAATATTTTACCTAAAATACTTTATTTATTTCAATACATTCCCTTATCACCACCTTTAGATCTATTCTCAAGAATAAAAAAAAAGTTAGTGGAATTTATATGGAACAACAGGAGGGCTAGATTACGTCTGTCTTTATTATATTTACCATTTGATCGTGGAGGTCTGAAATGTCCAAATTTTATGTTGTATTATTGGTCGGCACAACTGAGGTCTATGACATATTATTTTTCATCAAATGATCTCCCTCACTGGACTGAAATGGAATCATACAATTTACCTTTACCTCTTCCCATATTCATATACTCAGATTCGGCAAAAAAATTACAAAAACAAGTTAAAAATCCATTTGTAAAGCATATGATCAAAATATGGTGTGAAGCTAAAAACTATTTAAAAGAACCACAGTTATTGTCACAATTTAGTCCAATATGGGGTAATCAATATTTTAAACCAGGGAGAGCGGACGCTGTATTTAAAGTATGGAATTTAAAAGGGATACAAAAGATTCAGGATTTATATTTGCCATGTGCAGACAACATAATGTCTTTTGAAGAGCTGAGGATCAAATTTAATCTCAATAGAACACATTTTTTTAAATATCTTCAACTTAGAAACTTTATTCGATCAAATCAAAATAAAGCTCTCACTCGACCTATTTATTCATCCTTGGAAAAAATGATGATGAAAGATAGTAAAAGAAAGGGTATTATTTCAGAGTTTTATAACTCATTGACACTATCTTCAAGTGAAAATTCACTGAAAAGATTAAACTACTGGAAAGAAGACCTGCAAATTGAAATTTCAGAGGAACAATGGGAATTGGCTTGTACAGAAGCTCAAACCAAATCAATAAATGCACGCCTTAAATTGATACATTTCAAATGGTTAATGCGGATGTATGTTACACCGGAGGAGTTAAATAGATACAACAAAAATATACCAGATACATGCACAAAATGCATGGAAAGTAAAGGAACCCTATTTCATTGTTTATGGGAATGTAGATTAATAAGAATGTTTTGGGAAGAGGTGAGGGTAACAATTGAAAAAATAATCTCAAAACAAATCATATTGAATCCTAAACTGTTTTTGTTGGGTCTGTACCCAGAAAAGCATAATTTTAATAAAAGTGAAAGAACATTCATAGACCTCAGTTTGCTTAATGCCAAAAAATGTATTGCACTACTGTGGAAAAAGACTCATAGACCAGATGTGACTCAGTGGTTAAGACAGATGTTAACAAACCTTCCATTAGAAAGAATAACATATATACTGAAATCAAAGGAAATTGTGTTTGAGAATATATGGAGACCTTTTATTGATTATGTAAAAAATTTAAACATAACTCTTGAAGAAGAAGGTGAATGATGTGTGTGGACCTTGTAAATTCCAAACTGGTGAACATAATATGTATACTTATGTATTGGATTGTCTAGACTAAACAGAGGAGCATTGTTGAAGACTTGATTTTGTTGGTGGTTGTTGGTGTTTTTAGTGCATTTTTTTTTTTTTGTAGTACTTTAGTGTTAGTGTTTGATTGTTTGTATCATGTTTGTTAAAAAAAAAAAAAAAAGGTTCAATAAAGATATTGTGGAAAAAAAAAAAAAAAGTACATTTGAAGACAGAGCCTTCAGCTACCAGGCCCCTCTCCTGTGGAACCAGCTCCCTGCCTGGGTATGGGCTGCTGATACTCTCTCTTCTTTTAAGATCAAGCTTAAAACTTTTCTTTTTTGATAGAGCTTACAATTAGCTTTATTGCTATTATTAGTAATGGTGTTGTTATTTTCATTGATTTCCAATTCATGGAATTTTGACTCTCACTCTGACTGTTTTATTGTGATTTTATTGTCTTATAGTTGTTTTAATCAATTCCATTCTTGCCTTCATATTTTTGAATATTTTAACCGTTGTATATAATAAATGGCACCTTTATTGTGAAATGCAGTGTGGTGACGTGCACTTCCCGTCACGTCACCGCACTGCCCTATATAAGGCAGGGGTGCCATCTTACGGTCTCTTTGCTGGACGCCCACGCTAAGTGCCTGCCGTGTGTTGTCCTGTATATACACACGTGGACAAAATTGTTGGTACCCCTCTGTTAATGAAAGAAAAACCTGCAATGGTCACAGAAATAACTTGAATCTGACAAAAGTGGTAGTAAATAAAAATTCTATGAAAATTAACCAATGAAAATCACACAATGCTGTTGAATTGTGGTTCAACAAAATTATTTTAAAAAACAAACTCATGAAACAGGCCTGGACAAAAATGATGGCACCCTTAACTTAATATTTTGTTGCACAACCTTTTGAGGCAATCACTCCAATCAAACGATTTCTGTAACTGTCCATGAGACTTCTGCACCTCTCAGCAGGTATTTTGGCCCACTCCTCATGAGCAAACTGCTCCAGTTGTCTCAGGTTTGAAGGGTGCCTTCTCCAGACAGCATGTTTCAGCTCCAGATGTTCAATAGGATTTAGATCAGGGCTCATAGAAGGCCACTTTACAATAGTCCAATGTTTCGCTCTTAGCCATTCTTGGGTGTTTTTAGCTGTGTGTTTTGGGTCATTATCCTGTTGCAAGACCCATGACCTGCGACTGAGACCAAGCTGTCTGACAATGGGCAGCACATTTCTCTCTAGAATACCTTGATAGTCTTGAGATTTCATTGTACCCTGCACACATTCAAGACACCCTGCGCCAGATGCAGCAAAGTAGCCCCAGAACATAACAGAACCTCCTCCATGTTTCACAGTAGGGACAGTGTTCTTTTCTTGGTATGCTTCATTTTTGCGTCTGTGAACACAGAGCTGATGTGCCTTGCCAAAAAGTTCCAGCTTTGTCTCGTCTGTCCATAGGACGTTCTCCCAGAAGCTTTGTGGCTCGTCAACATGCAGTTTGGCAAATTCCAGTCTGGCTTTTTTATGATTTGTTTTCAACAGTGGTGTCGTCCTTGGTCGTCTCCCATGAAGTCCACTTTGGCTCAAACAACGACGAATGGTGTGATCTGACACTGATGTACTTTGACCTTGGAGTTCACCATGAATATGTTAAGAGGTTGTTCTGGACTCTTTTGTGACCATTCGTATTATCCGTCTCCTCCTGCGGCCACGTCCAGGGAGATTGGCTACGGTCCCGTGGATCTTAAATTTCTGAATAATATGTGCAACTGTAGTCACAGGAACATCAAGCTGCTTGGAGATGGTCTTATAGCCTTTACCTTTAACATGCTTGTCTATAATTTTCTTTCTAATCTCCTGAGACAACTCTCTCCTTTGCTTCCTCTGGTCCATGTTTAGTGTGGTACACACTATGTCAACAAACAGCACAGTGACTACTTGTCACCATTTAAATAGGTTGACTGACTGATTACAAGTTTGTAGACACCTGTGATGTTAATTAGAGGACACATATTGGTTGAACATGTCCCTATGGTCACATTATTTTCAATCTTTTCTAGGGGTACCATCATTTTTGTCCAGGCCTGTTTCATGAGTTTGTTTTTTAAAATAATTCTGTTGAACCACAATTCAAAAGCGAGTATGAGTAATTCAAACTCATTCAAAATGAGTATGGCTTGCCTCTGATAATGCCAATAGACTGTACAATGGTAATTTTAATATCAAAGATGATATGAACCAGAGATAGCATGAGACTATGTACAATATGCAAATGAGCAATGCACAAATTAGCACCCAGTGTGACAATTTCTCTGTGTAAAGCCATGTGCCCTGATAATACCCAGTAGACTGTACAATGATAATTTAGCAGCAGAGGTGATATGGATATGAGACGGGGTGAGACTATGTACAATGTGCAAATGAGCAATGTGCAAATTTAGCATCCAGTGTGTGAATTTCAATTTGCAAAGCTGTGTCATGAGTTTTGTTAATTATTCAGGAGTCTGATGGCAGTGGGAACGAAGGATTTTTTTAGTCTGGATGTCCTGCATTTCACACTTCTGTACCTCCGGCCTGAGGGTAGAAGTGTGAACATTTTGTGCTGGGGGTGGGTGGGGTCCTGGAGGATGGAAGCAACTCTCCTTCGGACTCTGCAGTAATAGATGCTCTTCAGAGAGGGTGGTGGAGTTCTGATGATCTTCTCCACTATCTTCACCATTCTCTGCAGGTGTTTGCGGTCCAAAGCAGTAGTGTTGCCATACCACGTAATGATGCAGTTGGTCAAGATGCTCTCAATGATGCAGCTGTAGAAGTTGTTGAGGGTCTTGGGGGACATGCCAAACTTCCTCAGCCTCCTCAGAAAGTACAGCTGCTGTTGAGCTCTCTTAACCAGCTCTGTGGTGTTAAGTGCCCACGTAAGGTCCTCGCTGATGTGGATGCCCTGGTATTTAAAGCTGCTCACCCTCTCCACCTCAAGCTCCCGGATGAACAGCGGCCGATGAAGTCTCCTCCCCTTCCTCATGTCCACTATCATCTCCTTTGTCTTGTCCGTGTTGAGGGTGAGGTTGTTGTCCTCACACCATGACACCAGGCTGGTCACCTCCCTCCTATAGGATGCTTCATCACCACCAGTGTGATGCGTTCTATCACTGCTGTGTCATCTGCAAACTTTAAGATGACACTGTCCTTGTGGGAGGTGACACAGTCATGGGTGAAGAGGCTGTAGAGGATGGGGCTGAGAACACAACCCTGTGGGACACCTGTGTTCGTGATGATGCTGGCTGAGGTCTTGTTACCCATCCTGACAGATTGATGCCTGCCAGTCAGAAAGTCCAGTAGCCAGTCACAGAGGGTGGGGTGCAGGCCAAGTAAAGACAGTTTGTAGGTGAGTTTGTGGGACATGACTGTGTTGAAGGCGGAGCTGTAGTCAACAAAGAGCATCCTGATGTAGTAGTCTTTATCTTCCAGGTGGGAGAAAGAATAATGGAGCGCAGCAGCAATGGTATCTGACGTGGACCTGTTGGGCCAGTAGGCTGTCATGTTTGCCCTTTTCAGGGCATAAATGAGGCGCCAAGTGCCGACAGAGAATTTGTTTGTTTATTTACAGAAAACACAAAATAAAGAGCCACGTGGGGCAAAACACATACACTAAACGTTGAACACAAATAAAGAGCACAAACACCAATATGAGAGAGTAGCGAGGGTGAAACCTGACACTATAGAATAAACACTTACACATGAAGTAGTGGGGATGAAACCTCACACTGGAGCGAGACTGAAGCCGGATGTAGGGACTCCAGTCTAAGGTTGATGAGGTCGCAGCGAGGAGTGAGCCTCAGCTGCTCCTTAAAATACTAAAAACAAAGGGCAACGAACCAAACAGGAGAGGAGAAAACGTAATCACCAAAATCATAATCAGTTGTGACAGTGCCGGCTCGACTTGATCGACAGAAGTCCGGCCACGGTGCTGTCACAGTAAAAGCCCCGGGAAGACCAATAATAACAGGGCAGAAATTACAAGGAAAACTAGAAAAGCACTCGGAGAGCGCAGACCTCCTCCAAGTACCTCAGTTAGTAGTAGTAGATTAGTTTATTTGACAGGGACAGTGCAATAAACATAGACAATTAATCAAAGACAATCAATCTGATGTGTTGCACATAGAGTGTATAGCTATTAGCTAATTTGCAACTCTTGTCCCTGGATGGGCTTTAGAAAAAAGAATCAAGATAAAAATATACACAATAACCACATACATCAATGCAGAAAAATTATAAATACACAATTATAAATATTATAAATATTATAAATACACAAATATAACAGCCTGACTCACCTTTAACATAAATATTATAAATACACAAATATAACAGCCTGACTCACATTTAACACATATAACATAACTCACATTTGCCTATTTCAGGCCTTCCTCCCTCCGTCACTCACTATAAACAAACACATTTATTCCTTCCCTTCATTCACTCTCACTTTGCAGACAAATAATTCATACATGAGTACATTCTTGTTTATTTTTCAGCCAGTTTTTAACATTTTTAGTGAATGTTTTAAAGTCCGTTATTATTTTAATTTCATTTGGCATTGTGTTCCAGATGTGACTGCCCTTTATAGAGAAAGCTGTTTGTCCAAATGTGGTTCTGCGGTGGAATATTTTACAGTTATTGTTAACAGAACTCCTGGTGGCTCTGCTGCTGTCCTGTCTTTGGACGAAACCAGCAAGTGGCTCGGGTGCTGATTTATGGAAACATTTGAACGTTAATTTCAGAAGACAGAGGTCAATGAAGCTCTCAAAACTCAATAGGTTGTATTTTTTTAAAACATTACAGTGATGCCACCTAATGGGCTTTTTGTCCAAGATTTTTAGGGTTTGATTATATAATGAACCTATATGTCTTATTGTGGAAGGGGCTGCTTGAGCCCAGACTGTCAAACAGTATGATATATGAGAAAAAACCATAGAATACAGTACAGTGCAGCTGCTTCGTAAGGTATGTAATATCTAATTAATTTAAAGCAGTTCAGATTTTTTTTTACTGTTTTTGAAATTTTCTTTATATGAAGATTAAATTTGAGTTGAGGATCTAGTACAATGCCAAGGTATTTGAATTCTGTAGCTAAACTGATGTCATGATCATGTATATTAACTTTAAAATGTTGCAGGTTACATTTTTTGATTGAAAAGCACATTGAGACTGTTTTCTGAAGGTTCAGCAATAGATGGTTCTTGAGGAGCCACTCTTGGACATCAACCATACTTGTAGACAGTACATCTGCAGCCTGTGCTGGAGTCTTGGCAGCTGTGTAAATAACTGCATCATCTGCATAAAGTTGGCATGTTGCAGCTGAGCAGTGTAACGGCAAGTCATTAATAAAAATGCTGAAAAGTAAAGGACCAAGAATGGACCCTTGTGGGATACCCATGCGGTTGTTTAAAAATGAGGATTTATCCTGGTGAACTTTTACACACTGTTCTCTATTCTGGAGATAAGATGCAAACCATTCTAATGTATTTGGGGAGAAGTTAAAAGATACCATTTTGGATAAAAGCAAACTGTGGTTTACAGTATCGAAAGCCTTTTTGAGATCTAGAAAAACAGCTCCTACCACATTACCCCTGTCCAAGGACTGTTTGACGTTTTCAATAAGGCAACAATTTGCTGTTTCTGTTGAGTATCCTGGTCTAAAACCAAATTGATGTGGATGAAGAAGTTGACTGTCTTGTAAGTAGTCTATCAGCTGTGTAGCTACAACTTTTTCAAGAACCTTAGATAGGACTGGTAAGATAGAGATTGGGCGGTAATTGCATATATCGTCTTTACTGCCTGATTTATGAACTGGTATGACGACAGCTTTTTTCCAGCCAGATGGAAATGTACTAGACCTAATGGAGAGATTAATGAGATGAGTCAGTGGTTTGATTAATATTTTGCTGTGCATTTTGAGAAAGGAGGTGCTCATATTGTAGATATCACTAGTTTTTGAGTTTGACAGTGTTTTAACAATACCAGCAATTAACTTCTCATTTACCTCATCGATGTGAAAAGTATCTGTTGGGAGTATGGAATTTGTGTTGTTGAGCACATTTGGCAGCACAAAAATTTTTGTTAAGTCTTCCACAGAGCCCACAAAGTGTGAATTAAATTCATTTGCCAAAGTAGCCTTGTCACTGACGGTCTTGCCATTGATTCTAAGTTCCTTTACCCCCTTCTGATCGTTTTTTTTATTAGTTATTTAAATGCCTCCATAGGGAACTGTTGTTACCCTTTGCATGATCTATCAGTTTATTGTAATAAGATATTTTTGATTTTCGCAGCTCATGTACCACTTTATTTCTTAAACTTTTGTACACAAGGTGATCATTTTGTAGTTTGGAGGTTAGTGATGTTTTCAGTGCATAGTCTCGCCTCTTCATAAGTTTTCTTATTTCATTATTTAACCATGGTAGGCTAATCTTCTGTTGTCTACTTTTAATTTGCTTTGAAAATTTTTCTATAGACTTTGTGATTGTTGCAGTTATAAAATTACAACAATCATCTACTTCACATGTTGCCATGAGCTGCTCCCAATTTTGATTCTCTAAGTAATGTTCAAACTCCTCATTTTTTGATTTGGGGATAATAAAATTTGATTTGTCAATATCGACTCCCCCAAAATACTGTAGTCGCTTTTTAGTAAGTTTCCTGACAGCAAGAACCATGTTATGATCTGAGAGACCAGTTACAAGATTATAGGTTCTGGTTATTCGTTCTGGTTTATTAGTAAATACCATGTCAATAAGTGTTCTGGATTGTTTGGTTATCCTGGTGGGTCCTTTGATGATTTGCTGGTAATTAAATTTAGTCATGAGGCTTTTCAGTTTTTGTTTGTCTTTTTTATCAGACCAGTTGATATTAAAGTCACCATGAATTATTGTTTCTCTGTTCTTCTCAAGTTGTTTAACCAGATCACTTAATTCATTATAAAAGGAAGAGTTGTGTGACGGTGGGTTGTACACTACTGCAATGTTGAAATTCATTACCGGAGAGAGACATACATTAACAGCTAAACATTCAAGTGAAGTATTCAAATCAACCAGTTGACATTTATATTTCTCTTTGATGTAAATTAAATCACCTCCTCCCCTCCCTACCTGCCTGTCTTTTCTAAAACACTGGTAGCCCACAATATCGATCATATTAGTGTCTATGTTACTGTGTAGCCAGCTTTCTGAGAGACAAAGGTAGTCCAGATTTGAGTCCAACAGCAACACCGAAATCTCATCTCTTTTGGGGATTATGCTCCGTATGTTTAAATGACCGCCGAGGATCCCCTTTGGTTTAGCCTTGGTGTCCCAAAGAACTCGTGCATGATTAACAGTTTGGAAAAATAAATGTTGTTTTTGCTTTTGTACAGCTCGGTTTTGTGCTAACCCAGTGGTCTGCTGTTTAATAGTGGCAGGTCCAGGGTTAAGGTGAATATCTCCTGCCAGAAGTAGCAGAACTAACAGAACTTTAACTGTATATCCTCTGCCATATTGTGATTTTTGCTTAACAGCCATGTTTGCCTTAATTTGGAAGTTTTTGCTCAGGGCTTTTAAAGACCACATAGAGTGTAGGGTGAGATGTCCAAGCCCAAATCCATACAGATAAAACTTTTTAACTTCACCTTTGGTTGAGTTTGTCGGAAAATCCTTCTTGTTGCAGGTCCAGACACACAAAGACAAAACGAAGAGGAAGTAGAGAAGTAGAGAAGGCTTATTAGTGGTGCCCATCAGCCCACTTTTTAATCCGGTGGCAGCCATCTTCAGTCCTTCTTGGAAAGAAGGAAAAGGAAAATCTGTGGATAGTAAAATAAATTCTGCTTATATCGCCAGAATCTGATCCGATCGTCCTCGAATCCAGCTGGGCCTCAGCTAGCCAACTAGCCCCTTCCGTTGCTGGTCTCGTTGCTCATAGTCGCCGTAACTGGTCTCCCGTCCCGCTCCTCCAACCGAGTCTCGTCACACACCGCCGCTGCCACCGAGCTCCGCTGAGGTCACGGTAAATCCTCCGCTAGGCACCGCCACCTACCGTCGTCTGCCTGGGTGAAATCTCTGCTGAGCCCCGTCAACAAATAGCCGCTTGCCTGGTAGTATCTCCGCTGGGCCTCGCAGCTGGGCTTCGATTCAGGCTGGTGTAAGGTGGAATGACTGGCGCCAGCATTAAGCTAACTAGCGTTAGCTTAGCAATCGCTTCGGGTAGTCTCGTCGCACACCGCCGCTGCAGTCACGGTAAGTCCTCCGCTGGGCACCGCCGCCTACCGCCGTCTGCCTGGGTGAAATCTCTGCTGAGCCCCGTCAAACAAATAGCCGCCTGCCTGGTAGTATCCCCGCTGGGCCTCGCAGCTGGGCTTTGATTCAGGCTGGTGTTAGGTGGAATGGCTGGCGCCAGCATTAAGCTAACTAGCGTTAGCTTAGCAATCGCTTCAGGTAGGGCACATCAGTGAATCACAAGGAAGCGCTGGAATCGCTGGTCAGTTTACTCACAGTGGCCGGATAAAAGCGATCAAAGGGGTAATCCACCGGAGGTATATCCGATCGCTGTAGGTAGTTATTTAGAGACTGGCGCCAGCATTAAGCTAACTAGTGTTAGCTTAGCAATCGCTTCAGGTAGCATTAAGCTAACTAGTGTTAGCTGAGCAATCGCTTCAGGAAGGCGCAGGAAGTCGCTGGAGAAAGGCGATTAAAGGGCAATCCAACGGAGGTGGCAATTCAGCCCGTGCGTGTTCGCCACGAGCGCCGATCGCTGCAGGCCAGCCACTTTTAATGGCAAAATCAGTGACTTTGTCTCAGCACTGAAAAAGTGTGACCATCCCGGTCGCCATCTTGAGAGAAGAAATCTCTCAAGATGAACTTCTCTAGAAGTTCCCCCTAATATTGGGATTTTCCCCAAATATAATAGTCCTGCATTTATTTTATCTATATTTTCAGATTCCTTGACCATCAAAACATACCTTTAGCAATTGGATTCACATTGATATCTTTATTAGTTCAGTAGTTATTGACAAAAATGACTTTTTCGGTAATGACGGTTTTCTTCTGGATATAGCTCCATAGCTTTTGAAGATACAACAAATCCATTGGCACACTACTGATTCCTCAGTGTCTTGGCTATATTTTGGTGTTTGTTGTATGTTTATATCTTAATTTGTTACCTTACAGTGATGAAAATTCCAAAGATCCCCTATTATTTCCTGTTCTGGATCACAGTATCTGGATTTTTTTGCAGGATCGGGATCAGTCTTTGATATTTCGTAGAACCTATTGGGATCTTTTCCTGTATTTTTTTGGCAAGCGTCCTGACCATTTATTGTGGAGTTATATACACATATGCTAAAAATGGCCCTATCTCGCAATGATAAAGAATACTTTAAAAAATTCCTGGATCCAGATGGTGATCCGGATCACTCCCAAAATCTAATCATTTCTTCCTTGTCCCATTTGGGACTTGTCCTGAAAATTTCGTCAAAATCAGTTCATAACTTTTTGAGTTATGTTGGTAACAGACAGACAGACTGACAAACAAACAAACAGACAAACAAACCCCGGTAAAAACATAACCTCCTTGGCGAAGGTAAAAAGGAAAATACTGAGTGACTCGAGCGTGGATTAGCTCAGCGCTCGGATCACCACAGTACCCCCCGTTTAAGGGATGCATTCCAGGCGTCCACAGAGACATCCAGGAAGGCCCCCCCCAACCCGAAAGCTATCAAGACCAACCGGGTGGGCAGAGGGGAAACAGGCTAGAAGGGAGAGAAACCTGAAAGAAAACAGACATAACTAGAAAAGCACTCGGAGAGCGCAGACCTCCGCCAAGCGCCACAGTTTCCCCCATACAGTCTTCAGATTCCTTGACCATGAAAACATATGACAAGCAGTGGTTCAGTAGTTATTCACGAAAATGGCATTTTCCGTAATGGCGGCCACAGTCCCCCCCCATACAGTGTTTGTGTGTACGTTTTCAGATTCCTTGACCATGAAAACATATGACAAGCAATTGGATTCACAATGATAGGATTAGTGGTTCAGTAGTTATTGACGAAAATGGCATTTTTCGTAATGGCAGTTTAGTGCCACAGTTCCCCCCATACAGTGTTTGTGTGTACGTTTTCAGATTCCTTGACCATGAAAACATATGACTAGCAATTGGATTGACAATGATAGGATTAGTGGTTCAGTAGTTATTCACGAAAATGGCATTTTCTGTAATGGCGGCCACAGTTCCCCCCATACAGTGTTTGTGTGTATGTTTTCAGATTCCTTGACCATGAAAACATATGACTAGCAATTGGATTGACAATGATAGGATTAGTGGTTCAGTAGTTATTCACGAAAATGGCATTTTCCGTAATGGCGGTCACAGTTCCCCCCATACCGGTACAGTGTTTGTGTGTACGTTTTCAGATTCCTTGACCATGAAAACATATGACAAGCAATTGGATTCACAATGATAGGATTAGTGGTTCAGTAGTTATTGACGAAAATGGCATTTTCCATAATGGCGGTTTAGCGCCACAGTTACCCCCATACAGTGTTTGTGTGTACGTTTTCAGATTCCTTGACCATGAAAACATATGACTAGCAATTGGATTCACAACAATTGGATTGACAATGATAGGATTAGTGGTTTAATAGTTATTCACGAAAATGGCATTTTGCGTAATGGCGGTTTTCTTGTGGACGGTGATCCGGATCACCACCAAAATCTAATCATCTATAGGATACCCCATTTCTGACAATCTGTGAAAATTTCATGAAAATCCGTCCATAACTTTTTGAGTTATCTTGCTAACAAACAAACAAACAAACAAACAGACAGACAAAAAACCAACGCCAATGATCACATAACCTCCCCCTTTGGCGGAGGTAAAAATGTCTAACAGCAAAATACAGAAGAAAACACACACACACACACACACACACACACACACAAAGATCAAATGATAAACAACAAGGCTCGGGCACAAAGTAGTGTGGCTAAAAATTACAAGAACAAATGAAAAATGGTGAAATACCAACCCCAACATGAAATGAGACCTTCCTCACAGAAATGTCCAAAACCAGATAAATAAGTGAAAACAAAAATATATGTACTGTACACTTCAACTTAGATAACAAGGCAAGGAGAAGAAAGAAAAAACATCACTTTAACAATATCCGAGAGAAAGGAAAGAAGAAAAAAAACCACCACGAATGAACCAATATAGGGAATACCGGCAGGAAGAGAAAAAAGGCAGTTCAGGTGGCCTACTGGCATCCAGACCCCACATTAAAGAAAAAGGGCTGCACGGTGGCGCAGTGGTTTAGCATTGTGGCAGCACAGTTTTACCCTCGGCCGGGGGACCGCGGGGATCATGAGATCGTGGGTTCGATCCCAGCCCCCGACCAACAGTGAGCTGTGTGGAGTTTGCATGTTCTCCCCGTGTTGCGCGGGTTTACTCCGGGATTTCTCCGGTTTCCTCCCGCACACCAAAAACACGTAGGTTTAGGGCGCTCGCGCATGCAGCGACCAACAGCCGGTGGCTTGTCACCAGACTGCAAACCAAGTCTACCTACGGGTACAAATAAGTAACAAAAAAAAAAAAGGTTCTGGTGGCCAATCCCAGTCCCAGAACCGTAAAAACGGTTCCTCAGGCGGCCGAACCAAGTCCCAGCACCAGTGAAACGGTCCTTCCGGCGGCCGACCCAAGTCGCAGAGCCAGCACATCAGTTCTTCAGGCGGCCGCCCAAAGTCCTTAGACCACCCGGACCGGAGGGGTGAGCTCGGAGACAGCTTCCCAACCGAAAGCTTCAAAAAAAGGAAGCCGAACCGTAAGAGAGGGACCCCAGCAGCGTCCGGTGGTGGAGAATGGGGGGGAAGGGAGGGGTAAAGGAAACCAGTCCAGTGTCTAGCAGTGGAGGATCTGCAGCTCCCTCACTGTCCTCAAACTGGACCAGCGCAGCACCCACGGTGGACCCCAACTGTGCCAGCGCAGCACCCACGGTGGACCCCGACCAGGCCAGTGCAGCACCCACGGTGGACCCCGACCGAGCCAACGTTGCACCTGGGACGGCCTCCAGACACGAACCCGGAGCCTCGACGACATTGACCGGAGCTGACTCATTTCCGGTGACCCTAGAAGTACGCTCGGAAAGAGAGGGAGGACAGGGGTCAGGGTCACCAGCAGCAGCAGAACCCGGCAAGACGAGCTCGGATGCAGCGGCCAGCTACACCCGGCTCTCCTCCCCAAGAGACAGGCAAGAATGCTCTAATACAGAAAACAAGAAGACAAAATAGAGCACTTCCCTGATCTCAAGCTCTACCACTGTCCAGGACTCCGACGATCCAGGTTCGACGATCCCGGTTCCCACTTGACTGCAGTGGCCTCCACAGTCGGCATGATGGTCTCCACAGTCCGAGAACCCCCTGGCGCTCAAGCCCATGCCGATGGCCCACTCGGCGTGGTGGCAGGGGATCCATTGCCTGCTGAGACTGACTGCTGCTCCACGGAGACCCAGGGACACTTTGTCGTCCGCGCAGGCTCCACATGACAGTCAGCCCTCCTCCTCTGCCCATGACATGGCTGCAGGGCTGGGACCAGGCTCTCCAGGGCCGCAGGCTCCTCCTCGGTCCGGCGGTCTACTTCTGGCACTGGGGGATGCTCGGGGAGAAAGGGAGGAAACACAGAGGTAGCAGGTACAATTTCAATGGCTGCAGCAGGTGATGCGAGCTCAGTGGACTGTGAACCCTGAGCTCCACTGAGATTTAGAATGAAAAAACACTTGCCTGCTTTCACGGGGAACGATGGTGACAGCTGTAGCGGGCTTGATTCCTCCTGCACCCATAGAGATGGTAACAGAGAGCCCCTCAAGAGGACAAAGAGGAGCCGCCCAAACAGGATCGATGACAGGCGGAGCCAGACCAGGACTCGCAGGGCTCACAGCAGCTGAAGGGAGCGCCGAGGAGGAGGAAGGAGCAGCCGAGGTCATCCGGGGTAGGGAAGCTGACGGAACAGCAGGAACAAATGACCCAGAGGATGAGGTTGCTGTCTTCACCTCCCGCCGTGGCAAGGGAAAAACAGCTGGCTGGGAGGTGGAGTTCCTTTGGCGGCCCGGGGCAGGATCCGGATGGGAATCGACCCAGTCAGGAGGCTCCCTCCCCATCGGAATGACTGTGTTCCGGGGAGGAGATGGATCACAGGCAGGGCGGCAACATCTTCTGGCTGAGGCGAGGCTAAATTCAGATCAGGGAACCACCACTGCTGCGCTGAAACTGAAGCCAGCAGTTCGGCGTACTCAGGATAATTAATTAGTCCAGGATTAGCCTCCACCAGTCTCACAGCCGCCACAATGTTCTTTAGGATCCTATTGGGATGGACGGAAGAGTGTGCTTCAGCCACACAGCCCCTGATGAGTTCAGCTGCCCACTGCTCATGTTTGCTGGGGACCCCGGCTACCCTCTTCCTCTGCTGTGTTGGAAGACAGCTCTTTGGTGAAGCAGAATCAGGGGCTGGACATGTAGCAGGAACACGACCCCGGGGCGAGGAGCAGGAGTGCCTTGCCATCTGCTCCTACTTCGGGCCCTGGCTGGAACTCTTCACCAGCCCACGATACTTCTGCTGAAGTGCCGCCAGTTCAGCCATCCTGTCCCTGCCCTCAGCGTGTTCAGCAAGGTGAGGATGACGTTTTGCAGTAGCCTCCGTGAGGTCCAGGCACCAGAGTGCGTTTTTGGGAGTTGCATATGAGCGTGCATTGGCGAGGAGGCCATTGATCTCCATCAGAGCCTGGACGAGCTCAAAACCCAGGCTCATAGGATACCAGGTATCCTATGAACCAAAAAAAAAAAAACCAAAAAAAAAAAACAAACCTCACTGCGGCTGGCACCTCGCTTGGCTGCGACCTACTATTATGTCTGCCCTTTTCAGGGCATAAATGAGGCGCCAAGTGCCGACAGAGAGTTTGTTTGTTTATTTACAGAAAACACAAAATAAAGAGCCACGTGGGGCAAAACACACACACTAAACGTTGAACACAAATAAAGAGCACAAACACCAATACGAGAGAGTAGTGAAGGTGAAACCTGATGCTATACAATAAACACACATGAAGTAGCAGGGACGAAACCTCACGCTGGAGCGAGACTGAAGCCGGACGTAGGGACACCAGTCTAAGGTTGACGAGGTCACAGTGAGGAGTGAGCCTCAGCTGCTCCTTAAAATACTAAAAACAAAGGGCAATGAACCAAACAGGAGAGGAGAAAACGTAATCACCAAAATCATAATCAGCTGTGACAGTGCCGGCTCGACTTGACAGATGGAAGTCCAGCCGCGGCGCTGTTACAGTAAAAGCCCCGGGAAGACCAATAATAACAGGGCAGAAATTACAAGGAAAAAAAAGGAAAATACTGAGTGACTCGAGTGCGGATTAGTTCAGCGTTCGGATCACCACATAGGCGTACTGCAGTGGGTCCAGGGTATCCGGTATGCTGTCGTGAATGAGGGCCAGCACCACTCTCTTGAAGCACTTCATGAAGATTGGAGTGAGTGCTACTGGCCTGTAATCATTCAGGCAGGTCGGCGGGCTCTTTTTCAGGAGGGGGACAATGGTTGTGGTTTTGAAGCAGGAGGGGACTGTTACATATGGAAAACAGCGGTAATATGGCGGCCTGGGAATTACCGGGGAATACAGGGGGTTGGCAGCCCACCTTTCTGGTGGTGATGCCAGCCAGAGTATAAAGGCCACGGCTGGGAGGGGCACGTCGTCTTTCACCGTTGACGCCTGGACAGGGAGCGCTGTAGCCCACTATTGTACTGTTTGTAAGTTATATAATAGACTCTGTTAACTGCCTTCCGCCCTACTCCTCATTTCATCAATTATGAACACAACATTTGGCAACGAGGAAAACACGGTTATGAAGCATGCTGCAACCAGCTTTTAGCCATTCCTGGAGGCCCCTGGTGAGCCTCCCGTGCCTTGGCCTAGGTGTTATGCTGCGTTTAGCAACTACCTGGTGGCCCTCAACCTCAGTGAGTTGAAGAAATTGCGGGGTAGAGCAATACTGGTCCATAATTTGGGCATGGAAGGACAGAGAATCCTTGAAACATTGGGGGGAGCCGAGAGCTTTGAGGAGATGCTAGAGCTAATGTCACAATACTTCCGCGCGCCGGACAACGTCATTGTTCGGTGCATCCAGTTTCGACAGTGGCACCAGCGGATGGGAGAGTCAGTGAAGAGGTTTGTGGCAGACCTACGCCAGCTAGTGGCGGAGTGCAAATTTGGAGCTCTACAGGATGAGATGGTCCGGGATCAGTTGGCGGAGCATGTTTGCTGCCCTGCTGCCCGGTCACGGCTCCTGACCTACTCGGGTGAATTGACTCTGGCTGCCGCTATTGAGATTGTTCAGCAGTTTGAAGTGGCTGAAGTCTTAGCAAGGGACCTCGGAAGAAAGTCCTCCTCCACATTCAATCAGCCTCGGCTAAAGGCGCTGACAGTGGGCCCTGTGGATGAAGACGACGTTGAGGATGAAGAATACACCTCCGTTGTCAGGATAAGGTTTACCCCGGGAACGCCGAGATGTTATGGCTGTGGGTCCGCTGGACAGAGATACAAGTCCAGAGAGTGTCCGGCGAAAGGAAAGCGCTGTGGGAAATGTGGCCTGCTGCACCACTTTGTGCGGCCCTGTAAAAACTTTGAGTGGGGAACGTGTCCAGGGAGTGCCCCCCCCCCCCCAAAGACTCCCACTGTTATTCATATGGTCACACTGGAGTTGGGTGGCCCTATCTGCTGCACGGTATTTCTGGATGGAGTCGGGGTATCGATGCTGGTAGATATGGGAGCGGTGGCTTCAATATTGAATTTACAAAAAGTGAAGAGCTTGTTTCCCCGGCACGACATCCAGAAGACGGCAGCCCCATTTTACAGCTATGGAAGGAGTAGGATCGCCGTATTGGGGTACATCGTGTTAATGGCAGTGTACAAGACATGGAGCATGGCGGATGATGACTCCCACCCTTTGCACTGCAACTTTCAGCTTCTTCCCTCCAGACGGAGGTTTGCTGTCCCAAAAAGTAGAACCCAGCGCTACAAAAACAGCTTTGTCCCTGCTGCTGTCAAAGAGTTGAACAAGCTATAAAAATTATATTGTACATATTTTATATTTACCTATTTTGTAAGATGTGTGTTTGTGTCTATGTTGAATGTAATTAGTGGCTTGTAAATATGGATGTCACCAACTGCAAAACAAATCTACCTACGGGTACAAATAAAGTAACCTGAACCTGAACCTGAACCTGGATGTCCAGGTGGTGGTGACTGCTACAGGATCCAACATTATGGGATGCGACATGTTTTACGGCTTGGACTTCTCCATCGCCAGTGATACCAGAGAGGAGTGGTCGGGTAGTGGTTTGTGGAACCGACCCCTGCCGGATGTGGACGAAGATACGGTGTGGGACGCCAATTGGTCCGGATTGGGAGAAGATGGCAAGGAGGAACGTCACGGGGAGCCTCCCCGGGATGGACCCAATGCCAGAGTCCAAGCTATCCTTGGTGTGGGAGCTGGGCGGCACGGCAGGGCCCCCGGGGTGGTAGGTGGGACCGGGACATCAGCACTGAACAGCAACGGGGCTAGACCAACGGGTGCACATTTAAAACGCACCAGAAGACGGCCTTCGAAAAAGGCTTCAGGCCGGACTGGTAAACAAACCAGTTCCAGATGAGAAGCCCCCCATGACATAAGGATCCGAGGAAACCTGTTAGAGCTCCCCTGGGTGTCGGTGGCATGGTCCGCCCTAGGGTTGAAGCTCAGTCGAGGGGGGTTCACAGGCGTCGTGGGCAGTATAATGACCAGGGGTGGCTACAGGTGACAGCGACCTGGAGTGACGGCTATCTAGGCCTGTCGGACAAGACGTGGAGGCACCCCAACGAGCTGCGTCGGGTGGTGGAGAAGAGGAGGCAACGCAGCCCATCACCAGAAACAAGGAAACAGCGATATTCTGGTTGGGAACAACGGAACGGCAATCCTGGGGAGGGCCCTTTCCTGGGGGTGTGTAAAATGACTGTGGACTTGTTTAGTTGTTTTTTGTTTTGTTTTTTTTGTTGCCACATGTCATTGTGTATATAGTTTTCTGCTACTGTGTCTGTGCCCCGGATATCCCCATTGAGAAAAGAAAATTGATATAATTGCTTGAATTGAGTATATAAAAAAAGAAAAACAGAAGCTGCATGATTAACTTGAGTGAATCTGGTTTGGTAAATTATGTGTGCTAGATATTCATAGAATGATGAGAGAAGGAAGATATTTTGATATTGTATTTGAATTGAATATACAGGGAAATAATTTCTGATGGTGTCTCCCAACACTGTGAGTTTGGTGATGTGCCCGAGTGTGGGGTGTGTGTGTTGGGGTAGGGGCCGCCAGTAGGGAATGTTGAAATTGTGTATTAGAACTATTTATTGTTGGTGTTGCTGTGTATATGTTTGTATAAAAGGTTCTGGGATATTTTTTTTTTTTTAGATACACGGCTATATTTTTGGTTTGGACTGCTAGGGACAAGGTGGCAGAATAATCCGCCTGGCCATGTAGAGGGCACTGGTAGTCTACCCAGCCCCCCAGCCTTGGTTGTGTGAATGGATAGGTTATTTATTTGTTTTGTACATACTGTTTTCCCCTGGTATGTCATATGAGCCTCTGCGAGGTGCAGAGAGAGAGAGACAAATTCAAATGCTGAATGGTGATGTGTGTTTATTAACAGAAGAGTAACAGTTCAAATGTGCCAAAAACAAAAGGACAAATGATAAACTTACAGGTTGCAGGTCAGAGCGAGACTAAGCTCTGGAGGGAAACACAACTGTGGAAGTTCGGATCACGGAAGACAATTTACGAAGCATCGAAGACAAAGTGAACAAGTGAGCTTAAGTAGTGAAGTATACAAAATCAAATCAAAATCAAATAATGATAATCATGAGTACAGACCGGTGTGGGTCACCTGAACAGGAGAGGAAAACAATAAACATCAGCCAAAACAGTGCAACTAAAACAGGACATTGTAAAAATAACTGCAACACAAATGGAGAAAATAAAAGGCAGAATAATACCAAAAGGAGCGCAAAAATACAATCAACAATTAAATACACAAAAAAGAGCCACGAAGCTGGGTCTGGCAGGAATCCCAGCCCCAGTTTGTGACAGCGCTCCCCCCCCCCAAGGGGTGGACACCAGACACCCAATATAACATCAAAAGAAAAAGAAAAAAACCTGCCCCCCCCTTCCCCAGCAGGAACTACCACAATCTACCCAGGGCAGGTAGTGAGGGGAACAGGCCAGGAGGGAACAAAAGACAAAAGCTCAGGGCCCACACCAGAGGAAAAAGAAACAAATAAACAATTAGACCCCCCAAGTCCAGAAGCTGGAAGGCCCGGGAGGCTGCCCAGAGTCCCCGGCCCAGTGGATGGCATGTCGCACCCGGTCTGGTGGCCTGCCAAAGTCCCAGATCAGCCAGACAGCCAGGTTGAATGAGTCAGGTGGCCTGCCAGGGAAAACTGGCCACCCAACCCAACGGCATGGTTTGTTGGGTGGCCGGCCTGAGTTTTTCAGCCACCAGCTTAGGTGAAGCGGCCCGGGAGGCAGCTCCCCCACAGGAAGACCCACAACTGGAGAGGAAAGCCGAGGAGGGGGAGCCCCATCGTCGCCTGGCAGCGGAGAGGAGGGAACCACGACGGCATCAGGCAGCGACGAGGAGGGAACCACGACGGCGTCTGGCAGTGGAGGCGAAGGAACCACGACGGCGTCTGACAGCAGAGGAGAAAGAACCACGACGGCTTCTGACAACGAAGGAAGAGGACAGACCCCGATGGCGTGAGGCGGAGAAGGAGGAGAGCCGGCACCTTCAATCGTCTCGGGAAGGAGAATGATTGCACCTGTGGGGGTCCTGGTCTGGGACAAAGCTGCACCCGCAGTGGCTCCGGGCTGGAGCTCGGCTGCACCTGTGGGGGCTCCAGGCAGGAGCTCGACTGCACCTGCAGGGGCTCCAGGCTGGAGCTCAACTGCACCCACAGGGGCTCTGGGCTGGAGAACGGCTGCACCCTCGGGGGCTCCAGGCTGGAGCACAGCTGCGCCTGCAGTGGACCCCAGCTGGGCCACGGCTGCACCCAAGGTGGACCCCAGCTGGGCCATGGCTGCATCTTCAATGACCCCCAGTGGCGAGCCTGGACCCACGGAGACCTCAGGTGGAACTGGAACATCTCTGGTGACCCTGGCAGGAAGCTCAGACAAAACACATGGAGAAGCAGGGTCAGGGTCACCAGCAGAGGCAGAGCCAGGCAAGGTGAGCTCAGGTGCAGTGGGCAGTTGCACCCGCCTCTCCTCACCAAGAGCCAGGTAAGAATTCTCTAAAATAGACAATACAAAAACAACGGAGAGCACTTGCCTGAGCTTGAGTTCCACCACTGTCCAGGACTCCGGCGATCCAGGTGATGTCATCTCGGGCTCGGTCCTCTGGAGGTCCAGCTCAGGAGCTGACCCTGCTGCGGTGGCATCCGCAGCAGGGATGATAGTTGTAGCAGTCAAGGTGCCCCCAGGTGTAGTAAACCACACTGATGACTCCTCCGGCGTGGCAGCTGGGGGTTGGCTCCGTGCCGGTACTGAAGTAGGGACTTTCAGGGCCATAGGCTCCCTCCCTGTCCAGCAGCTGAATTCTGGGGCTGACTGGCACTCAGGGATTGATGGGGAAGACACGGACAGGATAGGTGAGATTTTAACAATTGTGGCTGGAGGAGAGAGCTCAGAGGACTGCTTAACCTGAGTCTCTCTCCTGGGAGACAGACAAGGCGTATCATTATAAGGTGGAATAAAATGAAAAAGCACCTGCCTGTCATCCCGGATCTTGGTGTTTTCTGCTTCAGATGACAAGCTCTCATCCCTCTCCGTGTCACCGGTAACCCTGGGTCCCTTAAAGGATGGTGAAGGAGCCGCTTCAGTGAACATGGAAATGGGCGTAACCTGGGATTCCCTGGAGGACCTCTCAGTAGCTGGAGGGGATGTCGAGGTGACGGAATTTACAGCAGCAGCATAGATAGATAGATAGATAAATAGATAGATAGATAGATAGATAGATAGATAGATAGATAGATAGATAGATAGATAGATAGATAGATAGATAGATAGATAGATGTACTTTATTGATCCCAAACTGGGAAATTACAGTGTAACAGCAGCATGACAGTAGACATCCAAACAACAGAAACACACAATGACAGACAAAGTAAAACTAACACGACTATAAAACCTATATACATCATAGCTTAATATATGATGACCCGTATAAACACATGAATCATCCCATTGCACAAAGAAGGACTATCAGGAGCAAAGTGAAAATGTGAGGTACCAGTTAGTCTGTAAGGTGCAGTGTGGCAGTATAGCTATAACCAGAATACATCATAGTGAGTTATTGTACAGTGAAACTGCATGTGGCAGGAAAGATTTCCTGTACCTGGCCGTTCGACAACGAAGCTGTAGTAGTCTACTGGAGAAAATGCTTTGCTGCCTATCTAGTGTGTAGTGGAGGGGGTGATCAGGATTGTCCATGATGGATCGCAGTTTATTTAGTGTTCTCCTCTCCACCACTGTCTCAAAGGTCTCCGGTCTGAGACCAATTACAGAGCCAGCCCTCTTGATAATCTTGTCAAGTCTGTTGGTATCTCTGGCCCTGATACTGCTACCCCAACAGACAGCAGCAAAGAAGATGGTGCTGGCGACAGCGGTCTGGTAGAAAAGCTCCAGCATCCTGCTGCACACGTTGAAGGATCTCAGCTTTCTCAGGAAGTAGAGTCTGCTCATGTGCGCAGCATCGGTGTTGGATCTCCAGTCCAACCCGCTGCTGATCCTGACACCCAGATATTTGTAGTCCTCAACCACTCCCACATCCTCCCCCCTAATCTGCAGTGGCTGAGAAGGAGTCTTCCTCTTCCTGAAGTCAATCGCCATCTCTCTGGTCTTGCTGACATTCAACTTCAGGTGATTCTGCTCCGTCTACTCCACAAATCTGTCTACCAATGCCCTGTACTCCCTTCCTCTCCTCCTCTTATACACCCCACAACAGCTGAGTCATCAGAGAATTTGTGCAGGTGGCATGACTCAGTGTTGTACTGAAAGTCAGTGGTGTATAAGGTAAAAAGAAAAGGAGAGAGTACAGTCCCCTGTGGAGCTCCCGTATCACTAGCCATCACTCCAGACAAGACATTGCCCAGCCGGACAAACTGTGGTCTGCCTGTCAGGTAGTCAGTAATCCAGGAGATCACAGAGCTGTCAACCCCCGTTACCCACAGCTTCTCACCCAGCAGTAGTGGCTGGATGGTGTTAAAGGCACTGGAGAAATCAAAAAAAGTGATTCTCACAGTATCTCCTCCACCATCCAGGTGCAGATGGGCTCGTTGCAGCAGGTAGATGACAGCAGCTTCAACTCCTAAATGGGGCTGATATGTAAACTGCAGAGGGTCCAGCCACGTCTTCACCCACGGCCTCAGGTGGGCTAAGACCAGTCTCTCCAGGACCTTCATCACATGAGATGTGAGGGCAACTGGTCGGTAGTCATTCAAATCTGATGGAGATGACTTCTTGGGGACAGGAACCAGGCAGGATGTCTTCCACAGCACCGGTACTCTCTCCAGACTCAGGCTCAGGTTATACAGGTGTTTCAGTAACGGAGCTAGCTGGTTGGCACAGGTCCTCAGGGTCCTTGCGGAGATGCCATCAGGGCCTGAAGCCTTCCGCTGACGGAGTCTCTCCAGCTGTTTCTCCACCTGATCTGTAGTCACCGTGAAGTGAGGGAGGGTCCTGGTGCCCCCTGAGGAGGAGGAAGGGGGAGATGGAGAGAGGTTCTGCACAGAAGGGTGGGTGGGGAGGAGTGTGAAGGGGTCTGGTTGTGTTGCTCAGGTGACAGACTATGAGTTGAAAATATTAAAAAACAGATTCAGTTCCTCAGCTCTCTCCTGGCTCCCAGATGGCTGCCCGACTCTCCCCTTGCACCCAGTTATTTGTTTCATTCCCTCCCACACATCTTTAGTGTTGTTTTGCCTGAGTTTATCTTCCAACTTCCTCCTATAATTGTCCTTGCACCTCCTCAGCATCTCTCTCAGCTCATGCTGCACTCCCCTCAGCTTCTCCTTGTCTCCAGCCCTAAAAGCTCTCTTCTTTTTGTTCAGAAGTGCTTTCAGGTCACTGATGACCCATGGTCTGTTGTTGGAGAAGCAGTGTACAGTCTGAGCTGGCATGGTCATGTCTTCACAGAATCTAATGTATTCTGTGATGCAGTCAGTCATATTGTCTATGTCCACCCCATGTGCTTCACAGAGTACGCTCCAGTCTGTCGTCTCGAAGCAGTCCTGTATTGCATCAGCAGCCTCCTGTGTCCACCTCCTCACAGTCTGTGTATAAGCAGGCTGCCTTTGCACAAGGGGGACATACTTGGGTGTTAACATGACCATGCAGTGATCTGATTTGCCAATGGGGGGTAGAGCTGTGGCACTATATGCATCACTGACATTGGCATACAGTAAATCTAGTGTTTTGTTCTCTCTGGTGGGACAGTCAACAAACTGGTGAAAGTTTGGTAGTGTTTTTCCCACTGAGACATGGTTAAAATCACCTGTGATGGCCATGAATGCATCCGGGTGCTTCTCCAGTAATGCGGCCGCAGTGGAGCTGATGACGTCACAGGCCACTGCTGCGTCAGCTGACGGAGGGACGTAGATGATAATAATTAAAGCGCACTTCATTTCTCACGGCATATAATAAGGTCTCATACTAACAGCCAGCAGTTCAATGTCCGGGCTGCAGCACTTTTCCTCCACATAAATGTGTCTTGGATTACACCACCGCTCATTAACAAGAAGTGCCACTACTCCTCCTCTCTTTTTCCTGCTGCTTTTCACGTCTCTGTCCCCCTGTATAGTCTTGAAGCCAGGTATCGCTATGTTTACATCCAGGATCTGTGAGTGTAACCACGTCTCTGTAAAACACATGATACTACACTCACGATACTCCTTTTGCATCCTGACCAGCACTGTAAGCTCGTCTGTTTTATTTCCCAGCGATCGCACGTTCCCGGTGATGACCATCAGTACAGACGACTTATGCTTCCTCCTCCTCCTCCTCACCTTCGCTCCAGCCCTTTGCCCGCGGTGTCTCCTCTTCAGCTCATCCGGGATGAGGGGCTTCACTGTCGGCCGCAGCGCTCCAGTCTCCGGCCTCCTCAGCGCAATCAGCTGTTCGCATGTGTAAACAATGCGTCCACCCCCACCTCTGTTGATCTCCATTGCCCGAGGAAGAGAAAAGAAAAGAAAAACTAGAGAAAGACCGGGCTAACATAAATAAAAAGTTGGTCCTTTCTTAGTCCAAGTATTCCCACAGAGCCCTGGTTAATAAGAGACACACTATATACAGGAATAAACAGATAGAAACACAAAGACACAAGAGAGTTGCTGCTGGTACGGCCGCCCTGCCTCTGGCGCCATTAAAAAAAAAAAAAAAAGATGAAGAGATGCTCTGCCGAGGGGATTGTCAGGTTTGACATCCGGGAAATGGCTGCCGAAGAGGAGGAGGGCTTCCAGCGGCGGTCCGATGCAGAGTGACGCTCTTTCAGCAGGGCTGGCGGAGTTGATTCCTCCGGGTCCACAGGCTCTTCCATTGACCAGTGATTCCCTCCCATGACCAGCGGAGCTTTAGGGGAAATGGGAGAAAGAGGCGGAGAAGTGGCAGCAGCAGCTGATAGAGATCCAGTTAGCAGTGAATTCTGAATTTTATCATCAGGAATTAGGCAAGCGGTTTCAGCAGAGAGGGAGAGGGAACGAATAAGAACTTGCCTGAATTCCTGAGGACGTCAGCTGCTGCTCCGAGGTCGTGCTCTATCTCCCCAGGAGTTTGAAAGGCCGTCTGGCAGGGAGAAGATGGCATGGGCTCAGGATGAGGATGGTGAGCTCTCCACTTCCAGGAGCGCATCTTGGGCTGCCGGGGTTGTACTGGGAATGACGCTCTCACCACTCGCTTGAGAGGCTGCCAAGACTCAGATATCTGGGTGAGAAGTGGAGACAAACCTTTTAGCGCCAGAGAATGGGGCACGTCTTAATTACCCTTACCCTTTAATTACCCTTACAGCATTTTCCAGAAAACCAAAAACTGCTTCGGGAGAGAGGGCGGCTCAAGCCTTAGAGACGAAATCAACAGCCAGCTCGACCACCGCACACTCATCCTTGCTCAGTCCAAAAACTTTAAAGTCCATGGTGAGCTTTCCTACAGGTAGATGATTAAACACAAAAGAACACACTGTGGCACACATATATGCACATATGTTGGTTTCAGATGCTCCACAGATATATCACTGTATGCTTATTGTATACTTCACGTCTCAGGGGAACAAAGGGACTGAGCCTTCCAGAGGTAACGTGAGGGTGTGAGATCTGGCCTTTTGTTTCAAGGAGATGGCCTTGAGAGATTTCCTGACCACCGGAGACTAGGAGGTGGATGGTGTTATGATTGGGGGAAGCTACATTGTGACTGGGATTAAGTACCATGTGACTGTATGTTTGATTAAGCACCATGTGACTGTATGTTTGATGTCCTGGTATAAAAGGACAGATGTGAGAAGATTCATCCTCTTTTTCTGCTTTTGAATGTTGGAGAATGTTATTGTGAATAAAGCTGAACCTGAGGAATACACTCAGTCTCGTCCTTCACAACTCTCCACACTGGTGACCTTACGACGAAGCATGAGCAGAAGTAATTCTCCTGAGCCAGATTTGTCAGAAGCCAGCCTGACGAATGCCGCCACGTTCCAGCTGCTGGACTTCTGGCAGAACAGTCCGCGCTCCTGGTTTAGCGCGGTCGAGGCGCAGTTCAACCTCCGGAGAATTTCGAGAGACGACACAAAATTCTACCATGTGGTGGCGAAGCTGGACAACCACACAGTCCAGAGGGTGGAGAGCCTGGTCAACCACCCACCGGACAGCGACAAGTATGGCACATTGAAGGCTGCGCTTATCAGCCACTTCACCCCCTCGGTGCAACAGCGAGCAGAGGGGCTCCTGGCGTTGACGGAGTTTGAGAACGACAGACCCGCAGACCTGATGGGGAAGATGCTGAGTTTGAGAGACTCCTATGATGACAGCTTTATCTTCATCCACCTTTTCCTCAGGACCCTACCGTCAGCGGTGAGAGTGACCCTGGCCGGTTCACCGCTTTTGGCCCGATGAGACTACCACGAGCTGAGCCAGGAGGCACAGCGACTCGTCGACGCCCACAAACAGAGCGCAGCTTTGGCCGCAGCAGCAGAGCTAGCCGCGATGTCCGGAGACGGCATGGGGCCAGAGGCTGCAGCACCAGACTCACTGACGACGGCAGCAGCAAGGGCCAGGCGACATGGAGCGGACGACGTCCTTTGCTTCTACCATCGCCGTTTTGCAGAGAGGGCATGCAAGTGCATCCCACCATGCCGCTTCAAGCGCTCGGGAAACGCCAAGGCGGGGGGTCGGTAGCAGCCGTGGCCCTCGGAGAAGAGAACAAGCTGCTCTACCTGAAGGACGCACGCTCGGGGAAGCAATTCCTCGTGGACACAGGCTCCCAGCTGAGCTTCATCACGCTTTCCTACGCGGACCCGCTGGCGCCTTCCAGTGGTCCCCGGGTGACAGCAGCGAACGGCTCGGCGATTAAGACCTTCGATGACAGGACTCTGCTTCTGTCTTTGCAGGGCCGTACATTCGAGTGGACTTTTGTTGTAGCGGCAGTCAATTTCAACATGTTAGGGGCTGATTTTTTGTGCTCACATGGTTTATTGGTTGATCTTGCTAACAGACGCCTGGTTAATGCACTCTCCTTTTATTCTATTCCCTGCACAGCTCGAGTGGCCCCGCCAACTGCACAAGCCAACGTCACAGCTGCGGGTGGTAAGTTCCACACACTTATCACTCAGTTCCCAGCACTCACAGTCCCAACGTTTTCGGCGACAGTGGCTAAACATGGGGTGGAACATTTTATTACTACCACCGGCCCACCCGTTTTTGCAAAAGCTCGGCGCTTGGACTCAGCTAAACTGACCATAGCGCGCGAGGAGTTCGCCAACCTGGAAAGACTGGGCATCATCAGGAGGTCGAAGAGCCCCTGGGCTTCGCTGCTCTATATGGTCCCAAAGGCTGATGGCTCGTGGCGACCTTGCGGTGATTTCCGCAGGTTGAATAACGCTACAGCGCACGACCGCTATCCGATCCCGCACATCCAAGATTTTTCGGTGCATTTGGCGGGGGCGCGCATTTTTTCTAAAATAGATTTGGTACGCGGTTACCACCAGGTTCCAGTGTGCGCTGAGGACATACCCAAAACAGCGGTAATAACTCCGTTCGGGCTATTCGAGTTTTTGCGCATGCCGTTTGGGCTTAAAGGCGCAGTGCAGACGTTCCAACGCATGATGGACGCGGTGTTGCGCGATCTCCCCTTCATGTTCGTCTACCTGGACGACATATTGGTAGCCAGCGCCTCTGAAGACGAACACGAAAACCACCTCACGGCAGTTTTCCGGAGGTTGGCAGAGCACGGGTTAATAATCAACCCAGTGAAGTGTCAGTTCGGGGTGGCGCAGATTGATTTTTTGGGGCATCGCGTCTCTCCAGAAGGAGCGGTTCCTCTGCCTGACAAAGTGCGTGCAATAACAAATTTTCCCCAACCACAAATGGTCAAAGCGTTACAGGAGTTTTTGGGAATGGTGAATTTTTATAACCGTTTCCTCCCTCACGTAGCGCAGCTCATGCAACCATTGTATGCTGCACTAAAAAAACAAAAACCCACAAACAAAATCAAATGGTCTCCGGAGCGTGAGCGTGCACTCGCTGAAGTCAAAATAGCCCTGGCAAACGCTGCGTTGTTGGCACATCCAGACCCAATGGCCCGCATAGCACTCACTACTGACGCGTCAGACGTGGCCATAGGAGCGGTCGTGGAACAGTATGTAGCAGGAGCTTGGCAACCGCTCGCCTTTTTCAGCAGGACCTTGCGCGATAGTGAACGAAAATACAGCGCATTCGACAGGGAGTTGTTAGCTCTCCACTTGGCCATTCACCATTTCCAGTTTTGGCTGGAGGGACGCAGTTTCACCGCATTCGTGGATCACAAGCCGCTGACTTTCGCGATGGCCAAGATTACAGAACCGTGGTCGGGCTGGCAGCAGAGACAGCTGGCCGCCATCTCGGAGTTTACTACCGATATCCAACATGTGGGCGGGTAAACTTAATGTAGTGGCGGACTGCGTCTCGCGCACCGTGGCGGCTCCAGCCCGTGCAGAGGCAGATTTTGCAGCCATGGCCACGGACCAGGTTAGCGACGCGGAAGTGCACGCGGCCCCAGTCCGCGTAGGGATAGATTATGCAGCCATGGCCGCGGATCAAGTTGCCGCCGCAGACGTGTGCGCGCTCCAGTCTAGACCAACAGGGTTAAGGCTGGAGAACAGGGTGCTACAAGATGGTATGCCCCCCCTAATCTGCGATATCTCCACGGGCCGACCGCACCCGGTGGTGCCGACCACGTGGCGCCGCCGCGTTTTTGACTCGATTCATTCTCTGGTGCACCCGGGGGTGCGCGCGTCGGTCAAAATGGTAGGAGAGAAATTTGTATGGCCGTGCCTGCGCAAGCAAGTCAAGGAGTGGGTAACAGCCTGCGTGGCTTGTCAGCGAGCCAAAATACACAAACACACTAGAGCTCCCTTGGAGCCTTTTCACATCCCGGCTAAGCGATTCGATCACGTGAATGTCGACCTCATAGGCCCCCTCCCGCCGTCACAGGGGTGCACACACCTTTTGACAATGGTGGACCGCACCACGCGTTGGCCGGAAGTGGTCCCACTGGCATCAACCACAGCCGAGGAGGTGACGCGCACGTTTCTAACAGCATGGGTACCGCGTTTCGGAGTTCCGTCAGACATTACGTCTGACAGAGGTCCTCAATTTGTTTCCGAGCTCTGGTCAGCGATGGCCCGCAGCCTGGGGGTAACGATCCACCGCACTACCGCGTACAACCCGCAGGCTAATGGTTTATGTGAACGTTTCCATAGGTCATTGAAAGCAGCCTTCAGAGTGTCGCTTACGGATGCAAATTGGGTGGACAGGCTACCATGGGTTTTATTGGGGTTGCGTTCTGCACCTAAAGAGGATTTAAAAGCCTCCCCAGCTGAGTTGGTTTTTGCGCAGCCACTCCGGCTGCCCGGGGAGTTTCTCCCGGATAATCCTGTGCCAGAGTGCCCCCCCGCTCAGCAGTTGCAGAGCGACACGGGAGCGAGCACGCTTCCTGGCCCAGTTCATCACAGCTTCCCGCGCGTTTTTGTGCCTAAAGCTTTAAAAGATGCAGAGTTTGTTTTTGTCGGACATGATGCACACCGCCCACCCTTACGCCCACCTTATGACGGACCATACAGAGTGCTGGAAACAGGGGACAAGCATTTTTTGCTAGATTTGGGGGGCAGGAAAGAAACGATTTGTATAAACAGGCTCAAACCCGCTTTTGTGCTGGCTGACGAAGTGGTGCAGTTGGCGAGGGCTCCTTGGCACGGCAGACACCCTAGGGAGCATTCCCCAGAACACCCACAGAGATTGACTAACAGTTCTAATCCTCAAACAGCAGCTCCACAGCGGGAAGACGCCGCGGGGGTGGTAAAGCCCGCTTACAGCAGATATAGAAGGCGACTGAGGCCCAAGCAACATTTGGACTGATGTGTAATAATGTGACCATGACTTGCAAACTGTATTACATTTGTTCCATCTTAGACGTTTTGTGGGGGGGGGTCATGTGGCTCACATATTGTTGTGTTCATTGAGGAGAG